>JAPKLX010000038.1:244300-344705 GCA_026898415.1 Leonotis leonurus | reverse complement strand
CCTCCACACGTCCACCCGCCTCCACACCTCCACCTCCACCTCCAGACACATCCACCTCCGCCTCCACACATGCACTTCAAACTTCAGACACCACTCCTTCCACTTACACCACTACGCAATCAGGCATCCAATCAGGCACCCAATCAGGCACGCAATCAGGCACACAATCAGACACGCAATCAGACGGACACCCACCACCACCACCACCACCACTATCACCATCACTGATATTTTCTAATACTATAGCCCCGGTGTCAGTCTTGAAAGCTGCTACTACCGCTCCTTTAGTGGTTAGATGCATACTCCTTGTGGTAGGATTATTCTTCTGTACGATAGCGTACCAAGGAATCGTTACTCCCCCACAAGGCATCTAGACCCAAAATCATGACGGACATTTTACAGTTCATCATGATAAATGTATTTGGTCAATTGCGTCTTTTATTTCGTATATGATATTTGTCCCATTAATACAATGGGTTTTCTTTTTTCTATGCTTTTAATAACTGTTACTACCGCGGCTTTACCTCTCGCTAGAGTCGTGGTGGTTATAATATTTTTTTGGATAATTTCATATTTTAATATATTATTTACTATTTTACGTGCCTATCAAATTACTAACTATTTGCTTATTCCATGTTTTTTCCCTGCTCTTTATGATATTATTGTCATGACCATTATTATTTTCGGTTATGCTCCTGCAGCCCAAAATGAGTAGTTCAAGCTAATGATTAGAATTATAAAGTTTGGAGTACATGTTTTCTCCATTTATTATCATTAGCTAGTTTGTAGCAAGTTTATGAACTGTAATTTTCTTAGTTTGTAGCTAGTTTGTCGAATTTATGTATGGTTCCAGTTCGTAAATCGAATGTTATTCAATCATACTCAGTCATCTGTTTTCCTCATCACTTATAACAATCACGGCCACCCGCCTCCACACCTCCACCTCCCCTTCCGCCTCTACATGTCCACCCGCCTCCACGCTCACCACCACCACCACCACCATCACCATCACCGACATTTTCTAATACTATAGCCCCCGTGTTAGTCTTGAAAGTTGCTACTACCGCTCCTTTAGTGGTTAGGTGCATACTCCTTGTGGTAGGAGTATTCTTTGGTACGATAGCGTACCAAGGAATCGTTACTCCCCCACAAGGGATCTAGACCCAAAATCATGACGGACATTTTACAGTTCGTCATGATAAAGGTATTTGGTCAATTGCGTCTTTTATTTCGTCTATGATATTTGTCCCCATTAATACAATGAGTTTTCTTTTTTCTATGCTTTTAATAACTGTTACTACCGCGGCTTTACGTCTCGCTAGAGTCGTGGTGGTTATAATATTTTTTTGGATAATTTCATATTTTAATATATTATTTACTATTTTACCTGCCCATCCAATTACTAACTATTTGCTTATTCCATGTTTTTTCCTTGCTCTTTATATGATATTATTGCCATGATCATTATTATTTTCTGTTATGCTCCTCCAGCCCAAAACGAGTAGTTCAAGCTAATGATTAGAATTCTAAAGTTTGGAGTACATGTTTTCTCCATTTATTATCGTTAGCTAGTTTGTAGCAAGTGTATGACCTGTAATTTTCTTAGTTTGTAGAATTTATGTATGGTTCCAGTTCGTAAATCGAATGTTATTCAATCAGACTCAGTCATCTGTTTTCATCATCACTTATAACAATCACGGCCCTTTGTTTAATTCAATATATCTATATACTAATATTTAATAATGGTTCGGTCTTCCATTTATAGTAAGTATGTATTATTTTTATTTATGCTTATAGTAAATAAATCAATTAACCATCAATCAAAATTTTACAATCAGTCAATTAATAAAACCTCCGGTAATAATATTAAACAAAAATATAAAACCTCCGGTAATAATATTAAACAAAAATATAGCGCACAGTAAAAGTGAAATTAGAATAAAATAATGGTGAATACGCATTAGAAAGATATTTTTTATGTACGGGCTATTTTCTATTATTTAGTTTTTAATGTAATCATATTTGCTATTAATTTGATGACATGATCTTTTGTTTTAGAAATAATATAATATGCATCCGTGTAGACAAAGAAAAAATAAATTAATAATGTCAAGAGAGTTCTTTAAAAAAATTTTTAACAATAATGCATGATGTGCAGTATATTGAAGTCATTTTGGAGAAATTATTATTATTAAGTGATTTAAAGTATACATTACCATATTAAATCAATTCATTATCACCGATATGCACAGATTTTGGCAGCAATATATGCGGTCACTTAATTAATTTTTATTAATATTTAATGAAGGGAGCAATTATAGGACAATTCAATCTTCAAATTTTCAATTAAAAACTTTCCTACACATAAAAAATATAGGTAAAAAATTAGCAAGATCTCACATTCATTATCAAATATACTATTTCGTATTATAAGTTTCATGATCATATCAAATTACTTATTTCATTGTATATTATTCCCATCATTTATATTTTTACCCATTCTTATTTTTTGTATGATAGCATATTATAAAAGTGTAAAAAGTGGAGAAGTGCAAAAATATATGTTCAACTTTAATCGGTTGGAATCCACTAAAATCTATAAAGTAATAAAAGAAGTTTGGTTGAGAGTACTTTGAGTTACAAGGGGGTTCCCCTGAAAATGACCCCTAAAAGACTTATAAAACCCGCAACATAACTTGCAGCCAGCGATCGCTGGGTTCCCATCGGTCGCTAGCCCGACCTCTCTGTCCACGAATTTTCTGCACCGCAACGAGCGCTGGGGTCCTCCTTTTGGCTCATCCCACTCAATTCCTCCTCGTGCATTCCTAGTCTCGTCTCGCCTCACTCGACTTTGCTCCAACCTGCCTAGTAGGTGCCACTTCTAGCTCAATTCCATTCACATTCCTTACACCTTGCATCAAACATAATAAAATAAAGAGCGACGTAAAAACGAACTAAAAAGAGTACGAAACGACGCCGACACAATCGGACGGCGGCACCGAAGACGAAAGAGATGACGACTGATGAAGAAGAGAAAATCTCCTGTGAATGGTGAGAGACAAATGTCTCGGTGGACAAGAAACCAAATAAGAATAGATAAAGAAAATAAAATAATAATTAAAAGTAATAAGGAAAGAAAAAGGAAAAAGGTAAAGAAAAATGAAAGGGGGTGGGTGGGGGGGCTGGGTTTGATCGAGAGTGTAGAGAGAGGGGAAAGTTAGTGTTGGGAATGAAAAGAGAAGAAAATTGAGATATAATTGAAGAAAAAGGGTTTGGGCTAATAATTATTCGGGCCAAGTCCAATTAAAACGATGGATCAAAATGTATATATGTTGGGCCTAAATAATTAATTTTAATGGATCTATATTTAATACTTGGATTCGTAATTTATTTAATAATGACTTAAATTAATTACTTTTAATTAATTAAATTACCAAGAATTGATTAATGATTATTAATTAAGAATAATTATTTATTTATAAACTACTAATAATTAATTAATAGAAAGATCAAGAATTGAATGCAAAGAACGATTAAAAGTGAGAAATTAATATTTATTTCTCAAATTATTATTTATATTTAATTATCTCGTTTTAAACTAGTAATGATAGCTTTAATTTATTAAATGCTATAAAACGAGCAAAGATTTTCGGAGAAAATCCAAGATTCGTTTCTAGAAAATAGAAAGGATATGAAACTCTTAAAGCTAATAATTAGCTTTTAATTAGAGATATATTTATTTAGATTCTAAGGTTTCTAAGTATTATATGAAGGTCAAGTACAATGTATAAGCCAAGTTGAACGTGAGGATTAGCTCGGCTTTTCTAAACTCAAAGGAGGTGTAATCGACGGATTTATTCCAAGAGGTGGGTTTATTTTTCTCAAAATTATGTTTGAGTTATATAAGCTCTGATATTACAAAATGAAATGTTATCCATGTCATGTTTTAATGTACGTTCAACTAAGTTTAATGCTCTGAAATTAATCGATCGAGATTTTCGGCTTTACCTAATACGTTAGTCGAAAACAGTGTACACGAGTGCAATGGGTTGATCTCCATTGTGTGCTACTGTAATGTAAAAGGGATTCTCTGGGTTTCGACCCGAAATCCAAAAGTAGAAAGGGATTCTCTGGGTTTCGACCCGAAATCCAAAAGCAGAAAGAGATTCTCTGGGTTTCAACCCGAAATCTAAATGCTCTATAGACTCTCTGGGTTTCAACCCGAAGTCTGGATGTAAATGAACTCGACAGTGGCAAGAGGTCCGGGGCCAAAGTAAGAGTAACTTTAGAACGTACATAAATGCGCAAAAGAATGAAAATGATAAATGTTTTAACATGCTTAGAAGTACTTTTTGTTTTGAAACCTTCTAAGGTACGTTGTTCATGAATGGATAAAAGTGTTTAGATTTTATAAAACTGTTTATAAAATGTATAGCCCACTGAGTACACTAGTACTCAGCCCACAAATTGTTTCCAAATGTTTTCAGGTTAAGTGTCGGTTGTGACGAGCTGAGCTGAGGCGTGGTTGTTGTTTTCGTCAGATTGCTTTTATGAATTGCTTCCGCTATGATATTCTTTTTGTCAAGTATAGTTTGTCTGTCGATCTATAACTTTCTAATGACTCTAGTTATGTTCTTCTATTCGATAGAATTAGGATTGTGAACCTCAACTTCTGATGTCGAATAGCTTTTTGTATCGATTTGCATTGCGAGTCTTCTCGTTTATCTATGAATGACTATGTTTGAAGTATTATTCAGGATTATTTCCAAGTCAAACATGTACCCCTTCTTTCCCACTTCTTAAATTCCACCCCTAGTCGCACCCCGGCTTACGGGCCGCCTTCCCTCGGGAATTGGGGCGTAACATACAATGCCTTCTTTCTTCGTTACTTCATTTTATTCATTCCTCTTAGACTATCTAATTACTTACATTTATTGTAAAAGTCAATTAAAATTAAATGAAAAATGCGTGTTATTTGCCCATCAACGTGACATCTTTTTATTGGATATCACTTAATTATTTATAAAATTTATAAATATTAATATTTAATAATTTTAAAATATCAAAAGTGGAGAAAATCGGAAAAATATTTATATGTAGCCTATTCGGATCTTTTATTGCCTAACCCTTTGACATCTCGTGTTGCATTAATATTATAAGTGTAACATATGTCATAATTAATAATTTAAAATTTAATATATATATATATATATATAACCAAAATTTAAACCCTAATATTTTCGATCTCTATGTCATCCTTTTTTTTATCTCCTCAAATTTATTTTTTCCATTTCAAAGCAATATAGATCCAAATGGCCCCAATTATTATTCAATTTTGGGATCGTTTTTCTAATCCTCAAACTTGCATCTATTATATATACTTGCCATTTGTGATTGTGGTGCATGTATCTTATTAACTATTTTCATTTTCATTTTCTAAGTTTAATTCTAAATATATGGTAATCTATTTTATTTTAAATTTGAATTTTAAAAGTAATGTATATTATTTGTATATATTTTTAAATTTTTTAAATATATTTAATACTATATTGATTAATATAATAATTAAAATAAATGAAATTTAGATGAGGTGAGTGTCACTAATTAATGAGAGTATAAGTAAGATGAATGTTAGATTATGTATGTGAAGAAAAGAGAAATACATATTTTAATTATGTGGATCGGATCAAGAGAACTTATTCATCTATGTAGTTTGCATATATGATATTCTATAATTTGGGTATATTATATGTCACGGAAATAAGATATTTATGTTCAACTCAAGATATTTTGAAAGACCAACTCAAGAAACAACTAAAATATATCAAAAATATCCATCCGTTCGCAAACGATGTGACATGTTTTGTAGATAAATATTAAATTTTTAATAAAAAAAATTATTAATTATCTCTTTTCGACTAGGGTTTATTGATTAGTTAGGGTATATTTTAATATTATTTAATAATACAAAAAAACAAAAATTATAATGACTCATAGTATGACGATGTGGTATTGTCATATCAATTGTGGAGACATTAAGTTGCACTACAAGAAAACATACATTTAATGAGAAAAAAAAATTGAATTATACTGTCATTATTGACATTTAACTAGAGAAGCAATAATGAGAAATGATGACGGACAAAAAAAAGTTCATTAAAAGTTATTAGGGATGAAATTTGAACTTTTATCTATAAATTTTACTCTTACCAAAATTATTTTATTACAATTAGTGAGAATATATTTTCCTTCATTAATAACTCCATCCTGTAGTGACCTCTTAAAACATACTCCCTCCATCCTTCCGTCCTCTTTCATTAAAATAATACACTCATCTCAATATAAAAGAGGACGGAAATAGTGGAACGTAGGGAGTATTATCTAAAATTTATTACCCATGACTTCTCTAGGTTAACGTTTGTAAATTCGCTTTTAAAAACCAAAAGTAAAAGGTTTAAAGCGAATTTATAAAAGAAAAACTCCCATAAAGTAATTGAGTTGAGGGTTTCTAGAAGCCCATGGAAAAATATATATAGGCCCATGAAGAAGCCCAAATTAAGAACTATATATATATTCACAAACATGAGACCAATAAAACCTACCTTTCCAGAAGGCTGCTATATATTAATAATGCAACTTTGAAAATTCTGGATATATATAAATTTTCTTGCATGAAGGCTCTATAAAATTTGATTGAATCTAGAAATATACTAATAAATACCTGAGGTTTCACGCAAGAAATATTAAAGGGAAAAAAGGAACAAAAAACTTTGAATTTCAAGGAAAATACTCCCTCTCCCACTTCAGTTGTCCCATTTAATTATAATAATACACTCATTTGAATATAATATGGGACAACTGAGGTGGAGAGGGAGTATAATATATATATATATATATATAGCTAAGAACATTAACCACATTAAAATTCAGAGATGCCAATGTAAATTTGGAGTACATGTTCCAAAACAGTCCTCCAGTATATAACATTAAAAGTTCATCTCTAGAAAATTACAATAAATTTAAGTTACCTTTTACCTTGAAAAGCAAACAATAACTCCACATACATAGTACATTCACCCATGCAAATTAAGATCACAGGAAATAGTTGTTGCATGTCATTTCACTCATATTACATATACCAACAATATATATTATCCCTAATGAAATCAGCTGGCAAGTCCCACAATTAACTAGTACATGAGATGTACTATTTAATTTAATTCCGATCTGCACAAAATAAAATATTGAATTTAATTGTATTGTAAATAAGATTAAATATACTTATTATATAATATGGTTTGCACCTTGGTCCATTAAAAACATGTAGCAGGTTAGTAGTATTTAGCAATATAGAAATATAGTATACAGAAAACAAGTAAGCAGGTGCAAGAATTAAAACAATGAGAGAGCGTCTCAAAGACATGATATGTTTGCCACAATTAAGTTTGATTAGGTTTGAATATTGTTGTGTTAGAAAGGATTTGACCAGTCTCATTGTTGTCTCAACTTCTAAAGTTTGAATGTCTAAATATATTATTGTAATAACAGTAAGCTCTTCTTATTAAGTATACCGGGAAATGAAGGAAATTAATCTCATTTATATTGTTGACTAGAGGCAAGTCATGGATTTACAGAAGTGAATGAATCTATTGTCATTCATGAAATGAATCTATGTTCCATGTACCTTGGAAATTAGTGAATGCATGTATTTGAATTTGTTACTTCCTTTGAATATTAGTATATAGTATATATATAATTAGTTAGGGGACTTTCTTGTAGACTTTGTAAGTTATATATTCCCAATTTACTAACCAATTTTCATTTCCATCTGAAGATAACCTAATCTCTTTCAACGGGCTAAAATGTTTTTTTATGTAGGCACAAGATTCAAAAATTATACAACTCAGGTACGTATGACCTAACCCTAATTTCAATTCCAAGTAGAGATTTGTGAATAACTACTAGATTTATTTCGAAAAGTAAAAGAAAAAGTATTCATTTCTTACCAGAAATTAGAATCTTGAGATAAGAGCTCGTCCAACAAATCAGTCCCCAAATCTTCAAGAACAACTACATCATCATCCTTCCCTTCTTTCTTCAACACTTGAACCTTTTCCTTACACCTCTTTCGATGTTTCTTGTGCGACTCTTTTAGGGTTTTGGCCGGCGATGAGCCCTCCTTACAACTATAATTCATCTTTTGCAGCGATTCCATCACTTGTTCCAGTGGGAAGTTGAGGGAGGCCAAGGGTCCCCGCATCGCGAAAGCAGCTTGGTCGTAGGCCAACGCCGCCTCCTCCGCTGTCCAGAATGTTCCGAGCCAAACCCTAGCTCCACGCCTCGTGGAATCCCTTATTTCCGCTGCAAACTTTCCCCACGGCCGCTCTCTTACCCCGATGTGTCGTTTATTCGTCGCACGAGGCTTGCCTAGATAATTTTCTTGCACTATTAGGGTTTTTTCATTTTGTAGAGGTGCAGGATCCATTTCCTCCTCTCTTTTAGTCATCACTTCATCATGGTTTTGGGGAGAGATGTGCAGCCTTTTTTTTGGCAAGAAAGAGAGGAGAAACATTAGGTTAATTGATCATTGATGGTGGGGAAAGGAGAAGAGACTAAGAGGGTTAGATTTTTCTTTTTGTTTGGTTCTAAAAAAGGAGAGTTTAATTAAGAACCACTCTTTAATCATGATTGAGCTTTCAGTATCAGTACTGTGATATTTATTAATACTGCATCATGTCTATTTATGATTGGAATATATATAGTAGAAAATAAGAAACAAATAATAATTTATGTGACCTCCTGAAATCTGGACCCGAGATTGTATATAATATATATACCAAATAATAAATGGAGACTTACGATTTTAGTCTTGTAATTAAATGAAATATTCTGCCTATTCATATTAATCAACTTAGTAAACTTAATTTCTCGAACTCGTTTATTGTCATCAAATTCAATCTTGCTTTCTGCGTGCCTTGAAGAATTTGACACGCTTTACTTCCAATCAAATGGTAAAGAAAATACTACTATTATCTCCGAAAATGAAAATTTGCACATTTGAATTTTATACGAGTTTTAACGTATGATTTAAATGTATTATAAATAGAATAAGGATTTCACACAATTTATTAATTAAATATGTGTATTTGAGTGAAAAAGAAGTTAGTGATTTGTTAATAAATAAATTAAATATGTTATGTATAAAATTAGAGTTCCATATTATTTATAATTAAATATATAATGTGTGGGTGATTAGAATCTTAATAATGCCCAACAATATGAGTATAATTATTAAAAATAAAAATATGTAAGTTTTTAAATTTGTGAATGAGTAATATATATAAATTTACAAATTTTTCATCAACACATAGATATTGCTTTTCACTGTGCACCTAATAATAATACTACTTAGTATGTTGCATAATATATATATACACTGGCGACAAACTTATCAAATAACATAGGATTAAAAATCTCGTAATAATTAACGTGTAGTATAATCTATAAGTTGTGGATCAGTAAATTGAAATTCTAATAGTTACTGTACATATAGTGTGTACATGCAATTTGGAATTCAATAAACTTTTGGTTTAAGGTGGGAATTCAATTAATCAGCATAATTACGGTTTAATTGAAAGTCAAAAGCTAATTAAAGGATGTAGCAATTAACAATAAGAAATTGCCAACAAGATCTGATGTTTTGACTATCTTCTGCATCTATGTTGGTAGCAAATAATGGGGGCGAAGTCCATTAATTAAATTAATATTTGTATTAATTACCAAATTAAAGGGAAAAAAAATCCAATTCCAAGTCACCCTTTGATGTTGGGTCAATTTCTTAGAGAAGTTAATATGAATAGCCTCATAATTTTTCCCGAGTCTATTACATGTGCACTTTTAACGCTGACCGTTTTGTCTGTTTCCGTCGGCGGGTTCCACTCTTTAAAATATTTCTTTTCTAGAGACAACTTACTCATCCTATTAAAAAGACACAAAAAAAAAGAGGTATTAGTATTTTAAAGCTAATTTTTTTAGTTTTTATAAAAGTGATTAATTTTAAAAATAGACCCAATTAAAAAAATGTAACCAGTTCTTACTGGATGAATAAACTACTGCATAGTAATAATATGAGTAATATTTAGTTTTGATTCCTCTGAATCCGACCATCATTGCATTTACTTAATTCAGAAAAATTAAAGGTTGAATTATTTCAGTCGCGAGAACATTTTATCATATTGGTCAACAATATCCAATACAATGCTCTTGATTCTTGAATTTCTTCATAAGCATATATTAAAATTTGGAAAGAACTACACTATGCAAATATTATTATCTCAAACGACCAATAGAAAACGAATCCACTGTACCTCATTCGCATATGTAAAATCTAAATTGAATATCGAGAATGTTTGCCCTTCTTTCACATACTTTTTGTTTTCTCAGGAAAAAGATTGAAATAGATAGAAGAGAAAGTGCGGGAGCACTTACGATTGTACCAGCAAAAGTAAAGAGCAATGAGAGAAGGGAAAACACACACCACTAAATTTAGATTCCGCTTGAGATAGTTCTACCACAACACAATCAACGCTACAATACTTTTCAAATACATCTCACTCTCCCAGCAACAACAGACAATAGCACAAAGTTACCAATGCTACATCCTCATCCATTCGAGTGCAAGGGCGCTATACAAAACATTGAAAGCTATGTCCCAACTCCAAGCTCTTGCCTTTATTTCGACAATAATTTTATCCAGCTCCCATTGTCGATTCTCGAATCGTTCCTCGTTTCTCCATTTCCACAAAGTCCAAGTAGAGCAAATCCAAATGGCAGTCATACGTTTTCTAAATCTTTTACCGCACCCAAGGTTGGTGAACTGAGATCGGTCCTAGTAATTTGGGTTTCTTTTAATCAAAAATATAAACAATTTATTAACTTTTAAGGTTAAAAATAATGGCATAAATAGGGGTTTGACTCGGGTCAGACTCAAACCAACCCGTTAAGATTGAAAATTCGATTTTTTTTTAAAAAGAAGTGGACTAATCTGAATCGAGAGAAACATTACGACCGACCTTGGACCGATCCAAACCCGAGCTCTTGGTCTGGTCCGAGTTCGATCCAACCCGAAAAATAAATTAATTAATTCATATTTTTTTTCACATTATACATACTATATTTTCCCAATATTTACCAAAAAAAAGAGTGTAGAAATGATTTACATAATTGAACATATTAAATATTTTCAATTCACAATAAAAACATAATACTCCTAATTCATTAATTCAACCACAAATTCATAAATAAAATAAGTGCAAAAAATAGTATATATATTATATATAACTTTTTATTAAATAAATACTACTACAAGAATGTTAAAAATGGTATATATGTTTCTAATTCAAAATAAAAATACATGTTTTTATTTTTATAGGTCTATTTCAGGTTCAACGAGTTTCATCGAGTTTTGACCTGGACAAACACGATATTTCACGGATTCTAAAAATGATCAAATTCAGACCATTTGAATATATGGGTCGGTTTTAATTCGGATCAAACCCACCGATTGTAATCAATTTAAAGGAATATTGTCCTAATTTAGGCACCTTAGTAGTGACAGACAGAAGTGGTTGAAGTAATTGAGAGGTGATAAGAAGAAATTTGGGGACTCAATAATATGTCTGGTCTTTGAAAGGCCCGGCGGATATACAAAGCTAAGTGGGCCTATTTATTATTTGGTTTAATAATCTATATTTTGAATTATTGGTTATGTTATGTTTGCAATTTGTAATTAGGCCATCAATTTCAGTTTTACTTTTACCCTCAAAAAGAAAGTTTTCCGTTTTACTAACTATTTACAATCCTTTTATACTTTTTTTTAAATAATCGTAGCTTCAATTTATATTATGTTACAATAAGGGGTTCTTACGTGAAACAAAGAAAACAAATGAATTGTACTGTTAAACTTTTTAAACATTACATTAAATTTTAAATTATAAAGTCGCATTAAAACTCGAATGAGACCTTTTGTTTTGAATAGTAACTCCTACCACTAAGATAACGCGCGCAAATGTAAAGATTCCACATTTATAAAGTTAATTAAGTCATCGGCTGCGGATATATATCGTGATATTAATTAATGAAATAAAAATAGTACAAAATTAATAATGACTTTTGTGATTTTCTAAATATTAGTGAGAAAATAATTTAGGCTCTCAAAAAGAAAATAGGAAATATTTGATATACGACATACTTCTTTTATCCACCAATTTCATATTAAATTTGGCTCAACATGTATATTAAAAAAATTATTTAACTTGAGATATATTGTATATTGAATAGAATTCGGTGACATTAGATTTATTATATGATTATGGAACCAATCTTAAATTGTTGGAGGTCCCAACTGTTGAGTACACGTTAAATATAAAGAAAAATAGATCATGAAATAAAATTATATTGACAATTAAAATTAAATACAAATTATATAGCCCAGTCGAGGAGTTCTCTCTTCACAAGACGAAATACATCCCGGTAGTGCTCACGGATTGACGTATCGCCCCCAAAGATGAAACGTTTTCGTCTTTTAGAGTAGTAGCACCAAAAACTCTCAAGGCCCCGACGAACTTGACGAGATTAGAGAACCGAGCAAATTATACTCCTAAAAATGCAACTAAGAGATGAATGTAGAGTGAAGAAGGGGGAAAACTTGTTGTTGGTGTGTTTGAAACAATCCTACAGTGTCTAATGAGGAACAAATTAAATGATGCTCATCATGACTATTAATCACAACCGACGGTTTCTTGTCCTTTAGAATTAGATGATGGCATAGACGTTGCAAACTTAATTCTTGGTGTATTAACACCATTACAACCAAATATCAATGCATGCAAATCATTTAAGAAAATGCATGTGCAGAGGAACCTTATTGGGCTTTGTCAAATGGTTTTAAATAATTTATTTATTTAAGTCTAATTCATGGCCTTAAAACTTAATATTGCCAAATAACTCATTTATATATTATTTTGGCCCAAATCACCAAATCCAACTCTCCTCTACACACTTTAGCATATTATTTCTCACTCATTGGAACACTACAAAAAAACATTAAACTGGCAACGGAATGGACGACGGAATGTCATTTCGTCGTCCTCTGACGACGGAATATCACAAATTTGGCTAACGACGGACTGGCGACGGACTAGCGACTATTTTTTTGGCGCGTATGTACGCGCCAAAGTTAACGACGGACCGGACTACGGACTGGTCCGTCGTCCGACCAGTCCGTCGTGAAATTTTTATTTTTATTTTTAATTAATTTTTATACCGGACGATGGACTGGTCCGTCGCCCAGTCCGTCGTCCCGCCCTATTTATCGGGCAAAATGGCATTTCGTGAAACAGAACACTCCAGCGCCTACATTGTCTCTTATCCGGCGATTTGAAGCGAATTCCGGCGATTCCAACTTTCCACCGGCCAAAGCAACCCCAGGTATGTGTATTAGTTCGATTTCCCTCCCCCCTCCTCTTAATCTCGACAGTTTTGTGATTAATTGGCTCCGTTTTTGTCCCCGGAGAAGCACCCCCTTTTCCTCCTCTTCTGTCGCCGTCGCCCAGCCGCCGCCGGCCAGCACCTCCACAGGTATGTTATTTCCATTTTTTTTAATTTTGTTAATTATTTGATAATTTTGATTAATTATTTGATAATTATTAAATTAGTATTAATTGTGGTTTATTGTTAAATTATTATGAAATTTAGTTAATTGTTTAATTAGTGTTAATTGTTAATTGTTTGATAATTGTAGTTTGAGTGTTTAATTAAATTAGTGTTAATTATTTGTTAATTAGTATAGGTGTAATTAAATAGTTTCATTATTTAATTAGTTTAATTAAATTTTTAAGTAGTTTTTAATTTAATTAGTTTAGTTATTTAAATTAGTATTAATTGATTGTTAATTATATGAATTAACTTAATTAGTTAAATTGTTGAAATAGGTTAATTGTTTAATTTGTTTATATTGTTAAGTAATACTATAGGTTATTGTTTATATTGTGTTAATTGTTTAATTAGTTTAATTGTTTAATTAGTTAATTAGATTAATTATTTAGGTTATGGTTTATTTAGATTAATTAATTAATTATGGTTTAGTGTTTAATTAGATTAATTAATTAGATTATGGTTTAATTAGGTATTTTAATTAATTGTTAATTATGTAAATAGTTTATATTGTTAATTAATATTATATAGCTATCTAGGTTTAATTACTTTATTTACTTTAATTTAATTGTTAATTAGTTAATGTCATTTATAGTTAATTTGATAATTATGTGTAATTAAGAATATGGTTGAATTAACTAGGATTATAAGTTTGAATAATTGATTATGTTTAATTGGCTTTCTTGAATTAATTAGCGTTAGTTTGAATAATTGATTAGTGTTATAATTGTTTAAATAAGTTAATTTTATAGTCAATTATTTAATTAGTTTAGAATGTTAATTAATATAGGTTTAATTAATTAATTTAATTATTTAATAAGTTATTAATTTAGTTAGTTTAATTATTTAATTAGTTTAGATTGTTAATTAGTATATATAAGATAGTTCCCAACTAGTATATATAAGATAGTTAGTTTAATTATTTAATTAGTATATATAAGATAGTTTAGATTGCTAATTAGTTTAATGATTTATGTTAATTATAGTTTAATGGTAATTATAGTTTAGATTGTTTATTAGTTTAATTTAATTGTTAATTAGTTTATATTAATTAGAATTTAATTACTTTAATGAAATTTATTTAGGACCCGCCTTTCGCGTTTTGCAGCCTTCCAGACAGTTCCCTAATTCGGTGTCGCCTCCTTCAGTGAAAGGTAATTGTTTAATTTAATTAGTTAATTAGATTAATTAATATGTTTACTTAATTGTTCAATTACTCTAACCAAAGTGAATATTGAAATAATTTAGTGTTTAAATTGTTAATTAGTATTAGTTAATTTGTTAATTGAGCGTTAGTTTAATTATATGTTTAAATTGTTTAATTAGGGTTTCTTCAATTACGCCTGTCGCCTCCCGACTCCTCTCTCAGCCTTTCCGAGCCGCCTTCTGTCGCTCCGGCGCTCTCTACTTCGGTGAAAGGTAATTAAATTATAATAATGTACTTATTTAATAACTTAGGTTAATTAAATGTAAATAATTAGGTAATTAAATATATTTGGTTAGACGTAATAAATTGTTTAGGTCAAGTTTGTTTAAAATTATTAATTATCTTAATTTAGATTAATGTTGTATATATATATATATATTATGACATTGGAATAGACATAATTAATTTTTTAAGGATCTTCTCCCTTTGGGATAGATTTTGATTATGTCTTAGGGATCTTCTCCCAATATGTGTAATATTATGTTGTGGTGGTTTGATGAGATGCATGTGTTGTGATATTTTAATTATTATGTACGAATGTTTTGATCATGAAATGTATGTTGGGATATTTTCATGATTGTGTCAGCTGGCTGTTTTGATTAGATTTAGTGATGTGGGATATTAATTTGGATGCAATCAACTGCAAATCTCCAAAAATGACCAAATTAAATGACCGAAAATAACCAAATGCAATCAATTGCAAATGAACTTATAATATTCGCCGGCAAACCATAATTCTCAACCTGGGACCATAATTTTCATAATTCTCGTCCTCTAATGTCGTCCACTATTCTACTCCAGATCAACTTATAATTCTCTTCCTCAATTTAACTTCAAATAATTCAACTTGATCATAACACTTTCCTAAGTGAGTCTATGTTTACACATGTGCAATCTTCATTCAAATTAATGTCTCATTTAATAGACCACTAATATATTCTTGCCCTCTCCGTAACTAATTCAACTTCATTTTACTATGTAAACACTTATTAATATTAATCAGGGTTATAAAAATGAGTCGAGATTGGATGTATCTGCGTTTACTTCCGAACGGGGGATTTAATCCGCACTTCCTTGCTGGGCTTGACGAGTTCTTAAGATTTGCAAGTAGTCAGCCTCAGTTAATGGATAGAGAAAAAATCAAGTGTCCGTGTGTGAAGTGTAAGAATATATACTTTAGTAGTACAGATGTTGTACAGCTTCATCTCGCTAAAAAGGGTTTCACACGGGGTTACGAGATCTGGAGGTTTCATGGTGAAAATGAAATACCTTCATATGCTCAAGAAACATGTGTCGACGTAGATGTAGAACCCGAAGAAGAGTACGGGACATACCACGCGATGGTTCATGATCTCGGGGGTCCCTCTTTCAACAACCCAAAAATAGAGGAAGATCCAAACGCTACAGCAAAGTTGTTGTACGAGTTGTTGGACGCTGCCGATCAAGAGTTATACCCTGGGTGTAAGAACCACACTCAGTTGTCTTTTGTGGCTCGTCTTATGACTTTGAAGGCCCGTTCTGGGATGCCACAAAAATATTTCAACGAGATGTGTGTGTTATTGAATGAGGCATTCTCAGATCACCACAAAGTGCCCATGAATTACTACAACACACAGAAATTGCTACGGGCAATGGGTTTACCTGTAGAAAAGATAGATTCGTGTAGGAATCATTGCATGATCTATTGGGAGGGGAATTCCCATCTTGTGAATTGCAAATTTTGCAATGAAAGCCGATACAAAGATAGGAGTCGGGGACGTAAACAAGTGTCCTTTAAGAAGATGTATTACTTCCCTTTAACGCCTCGTTTACAAAGGTTGTATGCATCTAAAGCTACGGCCGGCGACATGAAGATGAAGATGAGGAGGATGACTATGTAGATGAGGATGAGGAAGATGAAAATGATAACGATGAAGAGGACGAAGATTAACACTTTGTGTAGAAAACTTAACACATTCAAATTTTACATTATTAATTATAAATGCAACTTGTTATGTGTTCAATATAAACCTTCTACGTATACTTAATATGTCTATCATGAATCTTATTTATTTATTTATTTTCAACATAATAGATGTCTTACAGTCGGCGCGGTTCACCACGAGATGATGTGGGGACTCCTCGTGGTAGGGGTTCACGCCGATCACAGTTATCCGTTGGACGGGGTAGTTCCCCGGGCTCATCGTCTGGATATGAGTCCGGGACCGGCGGTCTGAGCCACCATATTGGTGGCATACACATAGGCGGTCCGTCTTCTGGCTCTGACACTGATGGTCAGAGAGAGCGTAGACCCACAGGTGATTTTGTTCTATCTGTGAGTGAGTTGGGGTACGTAAATGCAATCACATCTTCAATTTTGACAATTATTTAATTAGTTATTCAAAAATCTAACATAAATCAATCTAAAATTACTTATGCAGGGGATTTTACCCGCATGCCGACCCGGTAGATTACATTTGGAAACTATTTAAGATAGTTCCCAACCCGACTGGATACAGTTGGAAGCTCACGCCTGAGGACGCGAGACAGCGATATTGGGAGGAGTTTAAGGTTCGAAAATTTACTAAAACTTTCAAATTCATTCTTAATTATAACTTATAACTACAATTTCTAACATACATTTTCAATGGTAGAAAAAATTTACTTGGGAACCGGCACTCGATGCCAAGATTCGGGAGCTATGGTATAATAAGATCCGGGAGAGATATAAGGATTATATTTGCGGGATTAAGAGGAGGAGGAATGATCCGCCACCCATAGGTGGGAAGCCTGGGTGGTGGACTGATGATGTGTGGATGGGTTGGCTTGCTTACTGGTCCCGGAATGATGTTGTGGCCAAATCCCAGGCAGCGAGGCGCAACCGGATGTCTAAGCCTCAGGGACCGGGTACTGGTCCTATCAAGCATAGGGGAGGGTCCAAGTCGGTCATGCAACGAGCTGAGGAAAAGGTAATAATATACTTTAAATAATAATTATAATTATGTGGTACAATTTTAATTCATATACACATGTTTCAATGACACAACTAAATTGTGATCTGATGCATAGGGTCGTGAGCGGGGAGTAGCTCCGATTGAGTGCATGTTCGACTCTTTTCTGGATGAGCATCGATACGCGGACGGGACATACACCGATCTGAAATTTGAGGCGATAGCGGTAAGTCTTAATTTCAAAAGAATATATATATATATATATTAGATTTTCAATATTTATAATATGTATACTAACAAATGTTCATTTCTCGTTTACATGCATGCAGACTAAGGTGTTTTGCCGTGCTGACGAGGAGCGGGCCCAGCTACCCGAGGGGGATCACGATGCAGTCGACATAAACGAGCTGTATCTGGAGGTTCTTGGCGGCCCGGACAAGAAGAAGAGGATGTTCAACACGGGAGGCGCGGCGAAGGCCCTGAGAGCATCCAGATTTGGGGGCTCCTCGTCCACATCACGAGCATCCAGAGACGAGGTTGAGGAGCTACGGCGCCGAGTCGAGGAGCAGGATCGCGAGCGCCGTGAGTACCTTGCTGAGCAGCAGAGATTGACTGAGCAGATGACGCTCATGCAGACTCAGGAGGGAGGAGGTAGTGCACCCTCCTTTCCCTCTTATCAGCCTCCCCCGTCTGATGCCCCTCCCCAGTTTCCTCCTGATGATGATTATGATTCGTAGATTGTACTGATACACTTTACTATTTTTTTATTATATGGTCCGTCTTGGGATGTTACTGATACATTATTTTATTTTGTTCATTATATGAAATTCGCGTTCATTTTGAATTTCATTTGATTAATTAGTTCAATTTTAAATTATTGTTCGATGTTGGATTATATTTGTATTGTTTGTTGTGACACGTTTTAGGTAATGAATAATAAAAAAATAAAATTAATCATTAAAATTAAAAAATATATATATCTGGCGACGGACTGAAGTCCGTCGCCACTAACGACGGAATTTTTCCGTCGTCAGCTTTCCGGCGCCGTCAACGGCCACCGGGAGACTTTGACGACGGAATTGCAGTCCGTCGTCCCTAGTTACGGATAAAATCCGTCGTTAGCTAACGACGGACTGTATTTTCCGTTGTCCGGTGGGCTAACGACGAACGAAATACAGACGGAAAAATTCCGTTGCCAGTCCGTCGCTAGCCTCCCGGGACGACGGATTTCCTATGCTAAAGACGGATTTTTCCGTCGCCAGAACACCTTTTTTTTGTAGTGGAAAATCGATTTTAAAAAATATATATAATGTTATAACTATCTATTCAAATAATAGCATAATTATCAACCATCTAATTCACCTTGAATTAACAACCGTCTAATTAATTAAGAACCCTACAAGTTCAAAAATAATCTCAAATCAATTAACAATAATCCAACAAACTCAAAATCAATTTTGAGTTTGATCCTCATTTTCGCTAGGGATAACCATGTGTATTTTGAGTTTGATCCTCATTTTTGTTTTGTGAAGGATGAGGTAACCAAGGCTACTGTCCTCAAGGGTACTCTTGTTAGAGGTTTATACCATTTTCCAACTCTCCACAGCACTTCATCGGCTTCTGCTCTCATCCGTCCTATCTCTCCTTCTCAACCGGTTGTTTCCACTGCTACCTTCACTCCTATGGCTATGGCTATGGCTATATAGTAGACTAGGCCATTGTAATGAGGAAATACTAAGAAAAGTCTTATCATCTTGTAATATTCCTCACAATGAAATAAGGGACAAAATTAATAATACCCATTTTCAAAAACATCAATGTATAATTTACCCACTTCCTAAATGTGTATTAACAAATTACCCACTTTTTACAAACTCCAAAGCATTTAATTTCCCACATACCTTTTTTCCCTTTCTCTTTCAGCAACATCACTTTCATTCCCCACTTTCCCAATTCTCCCTACCGCAGCCACCATTGTCCACTCCCTCAATTTGCCTCACCCCACTCTTTCAATTATCCTACCGTAGCCACCACTGGCCACTCCCTCAATTTGCCTCACCACCACTACCATGACCTTTGTCTCCACCACCGTGACCTTTGCTCCACCACTATCTCAATTGGCCTCACCACCATTTCAATTGGCTAGGCGTCTGTTGCTGCTCCTCCATAGCTACCGCAGCCCACATCTCCGCCGCCGCCATGGAATCCGACGAAGAGATACCCCAGGAGATTCAAGTTATTTTTTTTTAATTTTGCAAGTATATAGCTATTTAGCATAAAACACATGTTTTAGATGACTACCGCCTCTATTTTTACACAATACCGTGAATTATGTGAGAAATATGCCAGCGTTATTAGTCTACGTATGAAATATGCTTACGTTATTTACAAAATATGACTTGTTATGTATTTCTTATCTTGATTGGATGAATACCGCCCCCGTATATACCGTAAATAGAAATACCGCCCCTTTCATGTAGTGGCTGTAGATGCGTTTGTAGGGGCGGTATGGAGGTATTTGTGCATGTAGACATATATTATGTGTAAACATGTAAATACCGCAGACAAATATGCTACATACATAAATACCGTAATTAATTACACATACGGTAGTTGTCTAAAAACGAGAGGTATTAAAATTCTACCAAACAAAATGACTAGAATTAGGTAATTACCTAATTGTTAACTCCTAAATGTCTCCAATTAGATGACTTCAAGATGATTAAGCGAGAGCAAAATGTTATGATATGTAGTAAGATAGAGGTAAGAGAGTGTGCTGTGGTGTTAGAAATCTAATAATGGTTCAATGATGTAAAATATAACAACTCACCTACCACCATTTTTGTCTCGTAAGTTGTGTATGTAAGAGAATCTTGGACAAATTCTCTCGTAAGATGTGAACTATAACACTTTATTTAATAAAGTGGGTAGATTTCATATATAAGTTTAGGAATGGTTATTTTGTGCATCTATTTTTTGAAAAGTGGGTATATTTACCTATTAACAAATCTAATGGTCTATGTCAACCTTGCATGGCTACCTTACTCTGATATCATGAAAAAAACAATCAAGAATACTTGTAATATTTCCATGAACAAGAAGATAAAAAAGGAGTATGCAGAGAAAGAAATTATTTTATATATATTTCAAGTTTACAAATGCAGCGGATGAGCTCTCTTATATATAGTCTCATGAAAAACCTATATGCTAGGAATATTCTCTGTGATATTCTATCTCGAGACTACTAGAATCAAAACACATGAGTAGCAAGTGAATAATTGGGTTTATCCTTTGCATGCATGTGATCAACCATGAGACATTCTCTATCACTAGTTTATAACGTGTGCATTAGTGATCGATATATATTCCAAAAGTTTAAGGTTTACTAACTCCCACTTTAAAAATTAATCTTAAAGTAGAGTCACTAGTTGAGTAAATGTACATAACAAAAAACAAGAAGAATATATACACAAACATCAAACAAGAAACAACTGCTGCTTATGCTTCTACTTCTGCTTATAATTTAGTGTGTATAGTAAACAATATGATATTGGAAATATTAACCAAAACATGCAGACCTGCAGCTAAGAAATCGAATCCATAACTTATATTAGAGAAAAATAAATTCATGGCATAGACATAAAGTAAAAAATCCTAGATTTTGAAGTTTTAATTGTATTAATTTTGGAATTGTTTTATATATTAAATTATGATTGTGTAATGTTTATATTTTGTATTTTTAATTGTTTATTTAAAAAATTTTAATATTTCAAAACGTTAATCGCATAGTTTTATACATAATGAATGAAAAATTCTCAATGCATTTTTTCATTTTAAATAAATTAAAGTTTGTAAATATGACCTCTTGTCCAAAGCCAACATGGTGACGGCTGCATCCTGCCCCATGCCCATGATAGCTTCCTCACGCCTTTCCAAATATGATGGTAGTCCTTTCTCTAAGCCTCGTGACTACCGTAGTAAAAGTTATCCCTTGATCACGGCCTACATATAACACGCACTGGTCACTTGAATATCAGGGGGTTCTCGGATTCTGACTGGGCCTCGGACGTTGATGATGGTCGCTCAACCTCTGGCATGTGTGTTTATCTTGGTGGCAACCTCATTTCATGGTCATCCAAAAAGCATCAAGTCGTTTCTCGATCAAGTAGCGAGGCTGAATATCGCAGCCTCGCTCATGCCACTTGTGACATTATATGGTTGCTTTCACTTCTTCAAGAACTCTCCATCTCTGTCCCAAAACCTCTTATCTTATGGGTTGATAATTTGAGTGCTATTTATTTGGCTTACAATCCTATACTCCATGCAAGAACAAAGCACATTGAACGCTCGTCTTCAACACGTTCCATCGTTAGATCAAGTCGCCGACATTCTCACAAAGCCTTTTGCCTTGCAATTCTTCACTCGCCTCACCAACAAGCTCGGTGTCGTTGCTTTCAACTAGTGGTCGTATCGAGCATATAAGTTAGTTAATTTGTGTCAGGTATAAATGTTGTACCTGAGGTAAATACATTGAAGATCTTTCTAGATGTGGCGCAAATCACATCCATTTCTGTCGCAGATCAACCACAAACTCTGATTTCGTCGTTGATTTAGCGACTACACCTTTAATGTCGTCCTATTTTCATGTAATGATGGAATTTATATAATCAACGAAGGAATATTCCACAACTAACGTATTATTATTTTGTAGTTTAATAGAAATGGCTTGTGATGGGAGAAGAAATAAGGTGTTGTAACCTAAGTCATTTTCTTCCTACTTTGTAGGGTATATATATACTGATATATGCTTTGTAGGGTATATATATATTTAACCTTTAATTTTTATTCTAGATATTGATATTTGGTTTTGGTTCGAACTACCGTCATTTTTGGTTTAGATCTAAATGTTGAATGCTAATTAAGAAAAGGTATGATTTAAACCAAATCAAACCGAACAGTAATTAAACTTGTTTGAGTTTGGTTTTTGTTCAGTTTCAATATTAATTTGTCGGAAAGAATAAAAGAGAAGAAGAAATCGGCCGCCAGCTATATATCTATCAGTTGCTCTCATCTCACCTGATAATGATAATATTGGTGGCTGTGGGACTTATATAATTTTCAAATTCTCTTTTTCTTCGACTTATTAACTTATGTCTGAACTGATTTGGATTTGGACCTAATTAGAATATAATATATTCAAAAATTAAAATACAACTTAATAATCTCAATCTTGCCCTCATTTAGTAAACGGAAGAAACTTTCAGTGTGTTGTATCATGTATGTTTCGTTTCAGTCTCACTTGTTTTAGCGTATTTAAATGAGTTATATATGTTTATAAAATGGAGATGCCTGATTAGTAAATATAAAAACTAATTGTAAATAATTAAAATGATAAAATAAACTAAAAAACGATAAAATGAGGGAATAGGTAGGAATGTCAATTTAAATAGAAAATGTCGGTTGACCCGAATATCAATTTGAAACCGAAGAGGGGTTATGTTGAAAATTAATGACCCAAAATATTTTTTGGACCAAAAACAACTCGAACATCATAGGATTTTCCTGAAAATCGAGTTGGTTGGTCTAAATAAACTAATGAAAAAATAAAATAAAAATTATTTGCAAAATATACTTAATTTTCTATGCAAAAAATATATTTTGTTATAAAAATATTATATATATATTAAACATTTTTGTAAAATATAAAAATATAATATATATATATATATTAAATATTTTCATAAATATACTAGTCTAATTGGCCTAATGAATTAGCCCGAAAACTGAAAGTTTAGGATTAAAATTGTAAATTTTAAACTATAAAAAATTTCAACTCAATTTAGGTTGAAGCGGATTAGGGCGAAATTGAATGAGTTAGAACTAAGTGACATCCTTTTGTGATAGAGTAGCATGTGCATTTGACAATTGATAGAAGTAAAAATGATAGTAATAAATAATTAGTTGTAGGGGAAAGTGTTGATGGTGACTGAATAATTGGTTCATGTGGATTTGTTTTCCTAAGATTGATTTGACTAGTTCCAACATAAGCAATTATTTTAATTTATTTAGGCACACCAACTCTGTACTCTTAAAATATTTTCATTTATTGTGTTCAAATCACAGATCACACTCGTTGTCTTTCTTTTTACCTTAACTGTTTAATTGTTTTGGTGAACTTTCACCTTCAATTTCTGCTGCTGCTAACTAATCATTATTTTCTTAATCGTTTATATATTCATATCAAGAATCATGAAAATAACAAAAGGAAAAATTGCATCTACATAGGCTACATAAAGTTATATAATATTTTACTATTCTTAGGCAATATATTAATATTCCCTTTATCTAAACATACATGAGATTTTTTTTTATCAAAAATACACACTTAAATAAATGAGATCAAATAAATAATATATGAATTCATCAAGAACATATTTGGTAAAATAATTAATCGTTCTTATGCCTTTGGTAAGTATTTCATCCATGTTATTTTAGAACACAAATATTAAAAAAATAAATTTTTTGTGCACAAAGTTATTGACCTAATAAAGTTAATTAATTTTCTAAAGTAAAATATAAGTTTTGAAAGAGAACCATTATTATTAAAATATTTTAATTTATTAAACATGTTACAAATAATAACACAGATGAAATATATAATATTCCATCTGCATATTTTAATTATTAATTAAAAAATTCTCACGGTTTTAACGTGTCTAGTCTAGTGAGAGTGAATATATAATTGATACACACCACAAATGATAAATGGATGAATGATGCCTTAACTGATATCTGCCAGCCTGCCGCATATGCTATATAAAATAAATAGCAGTAGTATAAAATATGAATTTGTACAAAAAAGTATAGTATGATGATTAAAAGCATCAAACTAAATTTATCAACAACAAATGTCACATGCTATATATATTTTTATAAATGCAAAAATTACACAGTACAGTATGAATGGTCCACTAAAATAGTCATTTCCAATTAGTTGGCATTGCCCCATCCATCCTTCCTTTCCCATCCATGTTCAATAATTATTATATTATAAATACAATCACCAGCTTTTGCTTGTTTCTACAATTTTGGTCTGAATTACTACTATGCAATTCACCTTTTTATTACAGTTGCGTATCTTTACAGAAATTCAAAATCAGTAGCTAATTATACGGTTCGGACCAATCTTCGCAATTCATGCATCCACTCACATTAATTTATAACATATATATACATACATGCAACTATGCAAAGCTTTCATATCATATTGTGATACTCCTCCACCTATTATATATATTTATATATGAAAAATAACACATTAAGGCTGAGTTTGGTAGGGGATATGAAGGGAGATAACATAAATAATCTACCTTCATCTAGTGTTTGGTAGGAATTAGTATTTATCTGTTAGGCTCGGGATAAAAATAAAGCTCGTTGTTAAATCACTATTCTACCCACATTATTAATCCGACCACTTTGGTCTTATAACTTATCAACGTTCTACAGTAACCCAGATGAAGCTTTCTTTTCTCATTCTCGGTAATCACACCCAGGAGTAGGACACAACACACACTTTGTTTCTCCTCATTCCCGTCGTCGACTCCGCCAGTATTTTTCATCGATTGGAAGAACGGGCAGAAGCCATCGATTGGAAGGTATGCATCTTCTTATTTCTAAGAATGACGAAATCATAGATATAAACGTTTCTTCAGATACTGATATCGTTCGATTTCTATCTCGTTCAGATTTGGGCGAATTTTCAGCTACTCGAAGAGATCGAATTTGTATGTCCTGCACTTTCTTTCTTACTTTTTATTACTGATTCTCTCCTTTTCCAATTCATATTTTTGCCTTTTTCCCTACTGTGCAGATTTGGGAAAAACCCTACTGTTGGGGGTGTTTTATGATTTTCGGATTGTCTTGTTGGGGGTGTTCCTTTTTTCTTGGTATGGTGAAATTACGGTATAATTCTTTGATTAGGTTTGGAAAATTTTGATTTGTGATGCATTAATATTGAACTAAAGCTCTCGAGTAGTACTTCTACCAAGATTTGATATTTCGGTGTTCTCCTTTGCTATTCAATTACTCAGATGAATATATATATATATATGTGTGTGTGTGTGTGCGCGCGCGCGCGCGCGCGCGTAAGCATGATAATTAGAGGAGGCTTAATTCATTCTGGAAAAACACAAAGAAATTTTTGTGTTTCTTTATATTTATCTAATTTGAGTATTTATTTGTTCATATTCGAATTTGTGGATTGATAAGTATCCTTGGTCATCAACGCATGAGCTCTAGATGATTTATGCCTCTGATTATAGAGATGACTTTGAACTTTGAAACAACTTACATACCATTTGCAGTTTTAGATGATTTAAGCTTCCATTTGCGACTAATCTTGATTTGAGATGATTATTATATTTGTATGTATGTATATATCTATATACATTCAAATATAAATATGAGATTATGGTATTGGTATCCATATCAAATTAGGAATGGTTTTATTGGAGTTCCCATGAATTTTATATGTTTTTGTGCGTGCAGATCATTGGAATGATGGAGAATGAGATGGAATAAAGGGTGGATATGTTTAACAAGTAGGTATCTTTGTGCATTTGTGTTTGCGTTAATGCTTCAACTGGTTGTATAATTTATTGATGCTTAGTCCGTGCAAGAGTCTTAGTTACGTATTTTTTTGGTAATGCTCGTTTGTAATTACGTATTTTGTTGTTAATGTGCTTGACGCGTTTGATGTTGTCATCAATAGTTAACACGTGAAGTCTATCTCCACTATTTCATGTATCATTTAGAGATTGAAAAATACAACATTTTTCTGTAGATGGAGGGTATTCTATGCAGAATTACATTCTATATGATATATATCTTAATAATTTAAGTCATGGCTTCAATTTAGGGAGTACCAGGAGAGGATAATGTTTAAAGGGGCGTCTTATGTTTCAGAGTTTGTTTTGTAGATTATCTTTCATTCATTATTATCAAAACCAAGTTGATAAAATATGCTCTTATTATACGAACATTTGGTGCAGTAAATCACAACTATAGGTGCCAATGTAAACACTTCTTGATAGCTGCTATTATTTTAATTGCAGGTGACTAACTTAGTCGGCCAACTGCTAGGCAACAGTCGACCTCCAATGTAAAGGAGATAATTTTGCTCTTGTTCAGTTTGACTCAGGATGAGTATGTGAGGATTATGTTGTATTCGTTGAAAACTCAGATTAATCTAACAAAACCTGAATCTGGCAGGTGTTATTTGCCTTTTTTAGATGCAGAAATCTTTCTTGTCCCGGGCAGCACTTTTACGCTGTATCGATTTAGATTAGCCAATAAAGATATTAACATATTCTCCTAAATGTTGCACTTCAGTTAATGTTTCAGTTCTTCTTTAGTTAAATATGTAAGTTCGCACTTTCCATACTAAAAATGATATAGATTCATAAACAAAGTTGGTTTTGGAATGATAAGTACTTTTTTATATATATATATATATATATATATATTTCTCCCAATTATTCTTGGGCATTACTTTCCATTCGAAGTGTGAAAGCGAAGGTGCTTGAAGATGAAATGTAGAAGGTGATTTGTGATGTAGTATAGTAATTTAAGTTCATCGGTGCTTAACTTGATTAGGCATGTTCTTGATGAACTAAAAGCGAAACATTTTTATTCAAGAATCTCGCAAATAATATATCAAGAAAGTGATGCTTGATGAGTTGGTGCGTGATTAAGAATGGCCATTGCAGAACAATCAAAAGTTATCAAGATATAATGTTATCTTTATCTTCTATTTTAGCTACCAAACAACATATTAAAATTATCACACCCTTTTATCCTATCTACCAAACACAATAATAAGTTATCATCCTCTTTTTTTTAACATACCAAACACATTATTAAACGCTATTCACATTAGTTATCATACCACTATTCCTACTAATTATCTTTAGATTATTTATCCTTCCTCATCTCATCATCCATACCAAACTCACCCTAAATTTATAACCTCACAAATTCATTTGTGACATATTTCATTCTAATTTCCCCCTTATATAAATGTAAATTAGCAATATATTTTGATATATGGGGTGGGATCCATCTCTATCATTCTCCAGTTAGTATTGATATTCAGCAATGTACATATCCATACACACATACAGACACGCACTCTCTCTGTCTGTCTCCCCTTTCTTTTGTCTTTTTTTATTATTTTCGCTTTGAAGGGAATGCTACTCTCTCTTCCTTATTAGAGCGCTTGAGTTTTTGGCCCATGTTCCAAAGAATCATCCACTTATTATACAGCTTTTTAACTCTGTCATCTTTATCTTCACCTTTGTGGGGACACCTTTGCATGTGCTCCAGCTCCCTTTCTCTATGCTCTCAACTCTCTTTCACTCATTCCCATTTTCTCTTCTTTTCCATTTTGCTTTACACTTCTGTTTTCGGCCCTTTTCCAATCCTATGGTCCTCACCAAAATTCATAAACACTTTTGCTAAATTTGGTTAGGCATATTCCTCTCCCTCTCCCTCTCCCTCTCCCTATATCGTTTCAAAAGAAAAAGAGCTCAGCTTTTCTTCATCTTTCTCCATTGACAAAGAAAGTTGCAGACATCCTCAGTTTCTACAAATTTCACTCAAATGAAGCCCAGTTCAGGGCTAAAGATTCGTTCTTTACAATGTTTTTTACACGGTCTGTTGCTGCTCTCCACATTCATGCGTGTGAATTCACAGACTAGCTCAGAAGATGCAGCGGCTATGCTTGCGCTCAAGAAAAGCCTCAACCCACCGGATCAGCTGTCCTGGTCTGACCCGGATCCATGCAAGTGGGAGCGAGTCGTCTGCTCGGAGAACCGGGTGACCCGGATTCAAATCGGGCACCAAAGTCTCGCAGGTACGCTCCCGCAAGAACTAACTGCTCTGGCTCAGCTCGAGCGTTTAGAGCTGCAGTGGAACAATATCTCTGGTCCTTTACCCACTTTGAAGGGATTAGGTTCTTTACAAGTTCTAATGCTTAGCAACAATGGATTCACATCGATCCCTGCTGATTTCTTTGAGGGCATGTCGTCTTTGCTTTCAGTTGAGATTGATAATAATCCATTTTCAGCTTGGGAGATTCCTGATAGCCTTAAGAATGCTTCTACTCTTACTAATTTCTCTGCTAACTCTGCTAATATTAGTGGGGAAATCCCATCTTATTTTGGGCCAGATGCTTTTCCTGGCTTGACTAATCTGCATTTGGCTCTTAATAATTTGGCGGGGGAGCTACCGGCGTCGTTCTCGGGGTCTCAGATTGAGTCTCTGTGGCTGAATGGGCAGAAATTTAGTGGGGGGATCGATGTGATTCAAAATATGACATTCTTGAAGGAGGTTTGGTTCCATGGGAATGGCTTTTCAGGTCCTTTGCCTGAGCTTTCTGGGTTGAAGAACTTGGAGACTCTGAGTTTGAGGGATAATGCATTTACTGGGCCTGTTCCCATGTCTTTGGTGAATCTTGAATCCTTGAAAGTCGTTAATTTGACTAATAATTTGCTGCAAGGGCCAATGCCTAAGTTTAAGGATTCTGTGGCAGTAGACATGACCAAGGATACTAATAGCTTTTGCTTGCCTCAGGCTGGTGATTGTGACCCTAGAGTTGATACGTTACTTTCTATTGTGAAGTTGATGAATTACCCTAGAAAGTTCTCGGAGAATTGGAAAGGGAATGATCCGTGTGCAGATTGGTTTGGGATCAATTGCAACAAAGGAAACATTACCATTGTTAATTTTGAGAATATGGGTCTTACTGGCACCATTTCTCCTGCTTTTGCATCGCTTAAATCTCTGCAGAGGTTGGTTCTTGCCAACAATAATCTCACTGGCATCATCCCAGAGGAGCTCGAGACTCTACCCGCTCTTGCAGAGTTGGATGTGTCGAACAATCACCTCCATGGAAAAGTACCCTCTTTCAGAAGCAACATGATAGTTAAAACTAGTGGTAATCCTGATATTGGGAAGGATAAGGTTGACCCCAACTCCTCAGGAACATCTCCTAACGGTGCGGCTGCTGCTGGTTCCGAAAATGATCCTCACAGTTTGAAAAGGAAATCTAGAAGTGTAGTTGGACTTGTCGTGTTTTCTGTAGTTGGAAGTTTATTCATCCTTTGTTTGATTGGTGTTGCCGCGTTCTGTTTGTACAAGAGCAGGCAGAAGCGTTTCAGCAGAGTTCAGAGCCCAAATGCAATGGTGGTTCATCCTCGCCATTCCGGTTCAGACAACGAGAGTGTGAAGATCACTGTTGCGGGATCAAGTGTGAGCGTTGGTGGCATTAGTGAAACGCACACTGTTTCAGCAAGTGAGACCAACGACATTCAAATGGTTGAGTCAGGAAACATGGTGATCTCTATTCAAGTCCTCAAAAGCGTGACAAATAATTTTGCCAAAGAGAACATATTAGGCCAAGGAGGCTTTGGCACTGTGTATAAAGGCGAGCTTCATGATGGAACAAAGATTGCAGTGAAGAGAATGGAGTGCGGAGTCATTGCAGGGAAAGGGATCGGTGAGTTCAAGTCTGAGATCGCAGTTTTAACTAAGGTTCGACATAGGCATCTCGTTGCTCTTCTTGGTTACTGTCTCGATGGAAACGAGAAACTCCTTGTGTATGAGTACATGCCTCAAGGCACTCTAAGTAGTCATCTTTTCAATTGGAGTGATGAAGGGCTGCAGCCATTGGAATGGAAGAGAAGGTTGACAATAGCTCTGGATGTTGCTCGGGGTGTAGAGTACCTCCACGGATTAGCCCACCAAAGTTTTATTCACAGAGACCTCAAACCTTCCAATATTCTTCTTGGAGATGATATGAGGGCCAAGGTTGCGGATTTCGGTCTCGTACGCCTTGCTCCTGAAGGGAAAGCCTCCATTGAAACAAGAATTGCTGGTACCTTTGGCTACCTTGCACCAGAATATGCAGGTATAGCTATTTCTTCCTACTTTACAATTTCTTGAATGACCAGCTGAGCATATATTTGATGTGACTAAAGATGTTACTATGTAATTACTATATGCCATTATTTTTACTTCTGTACTCACATCTGTAGTTAAACTTGATTCTCAGTTTATAATCCTCTTTCTAATTGCTGTCCCTTTCACATTGCATATTGAAAAAACATGATTCTTGTTTTGGTCTATACTTTTGTTTGTCAAAACTTTTGCTTAAAAATGATCAGAGTATCATGCTCTTTCTATTTCCTGTCCTTTTCATATTACATATTGAAAAAACATAATTCTTGCTTTAGTCAATGCTTAAGTAGACTTGGTAAGAGTAAAGTTTGCACATACGCAAGTAGTTGAACTTGATCATCAGATTATCATATATGGTCTTTCTAAATTGACATACTTCAACATTTGATGTAGTTTGCTTTATATATATAAATGATTCTGACTGCTATACACATAATGTCGACAGTAACGGGGAGAGTGACTACAAAAGTCGACGTTTTCAGCTTCGGTGTGATCCTAATGGAGCTGATCACGGGAAGGAAGGCGCTCGACGAGAGCCAGCCAGAGGAAAGCATGCACCTCGTGACATGGTTCCGAAGAATGCACCTCAACAAGGACACTTTCCGCAAGGCCATTGATCCGGCAATCGACTTTGATGAAGAGACGCTCGCGAACATCAGCACCGTAGCGGAGCTGGCGGGACACTGCTGCGCGAGGGAGCCCTATCAGAGGCCCGACATGGGACACGCTGTGAACGTGCTCTCATCACTGGTGGAACTGTGGAAGCCTACCGACCAGAGCTCTGAGGACATGTACAGCATTGATCTGGAGATGTCGTTGCCTCAAGCGCTCAAGAAGTGGCAGGCGTTTGAAGGCACAAGCCATATGGACTCGACGTCTTCCTCGTATCTTCCGAGCTTGGATAATACGCAGACGAGCATCCCCACGCGGCCGTTTGGATTTGCAGAGTCTTTCACATCGGCTGATGGCAGGTGAAGAAGATGATGATTTGAGATGTTATTTGTTGCAGCTAATTTTACGTGTTCATTCTGTGATCTCTGCCCCCTCAGTATAGCTTAGTTCTCTCTTCTTCTTTTTTTTGAGTTTATTATATGTATGTGAAGGTTAATTACATTCCGAGTATTGTCTGTTGAAGATTGAGAAGTGCCATGGAAATCATTCTTGAATTCTAGTTTTTATTTTTATTTTTAATTATCATTAACGTGCTTATTGTTGTTACTACTTGTTTTGTTAATCTCTTTATTGTTGCAATAGTGTAAAATGAGTTGGCGGGGGGTGTGGACCCATCAGATTAGACTATATATATTTGGATGGAGGCGAGGGTGGGTTAGGTTTGTTATTGACCATGGGGATTTGTTTGTATTCCTACATTGATTCCTTTCTCAATCAAAAAACAGCATTCCTTCCATTTGTATGGATAAATACTTCATTTAGCTTCTGGTCGAGTGATGAGAAATGCTTTGATTTTAAGAGAAAACATCACGTGAGTGTTGTCGCGTGGTTCATTAATCACATGGGATTTTTACATATTGTTTCACTATATTAATTAATAATGCAGCAGTGAGTGCTGTCCATTCAACTATTCCTTCTTTCCACCACAAATCCAGTTATTAAGATTGTGAGCCCACGTCTTATTGGACTACGACTACGCCCAACTCCATATATATCTGCTATTCAACGAATCTCAACTCAACTACATTCATTCTTACCCACCTTAATCATGATGTGATTTTAAGTTTAATGAGCTCTGTTTAAGATTATTTCAAACAATATTTTTCAAATTAATAAAAATAATTATTCCACACACTAGGCAATGTAGGCATGGGGAAGAACTACTAGTACTAATATATAAAACGCGGGAAACGAAATTCGCAGTGCAACGTGGCGGTGGTTGATATGTTCAACTCCTACCGACGCTGACCCGTTACACGGTCACTGGTCAAAACCTTTACCGGCTCCTCTTTCTTCTCCGCCTTAACAAAATCAAATATATTCAAAAATTCAACGGTCAAATATTCAATTTCTTAAATCCTAATCCCATCATTTTGAATACTTCTTCTTCTTCTTCATCTTCTCCCCTTTATTCCTTAACTCCCTCCACTAATGTCCCCTTTGACCACCCCCCAACCCCACTTTACATATATATACAATTCATACCCCAGCTACTAATATATACTTGAAGAAATTTGTATTCAACAAACGCATAGCAAACCAAAGCAAAGCTTCTACTTTTACAACAAGGAAGAGAAGTAGCATACCATCATATTCACACATTGCATTATACTTATTATTCTCTGAGGATGACTTTCCCATGGAGGCGGAGGAGCGGCGCCGCTAAGAGAGCGGCGGCGAAAGCGCTCGGCCAGGACATGGAGCTAACTATTCCCAGCCATTTCCGCTGCCCGATCTCTCTCGATTTGATGAAGGATCCGGTCACCATGTCCACGGGGATCACCTACGATCGCGACAGCATCGAGAAATGGGTGGTCGACGCCGGGAATTCCACGTGTCCGGTCACCAATCAAGTTCTCAGAAACTTCGACCAGATTCCGAATCACTCGATAAGGAAGATGATCCAGGACTGGTGCGTCGCGAACAAGTCCTACGGCGTCGAGCGAATCCCAACGCCGCGGATTCCAATAAGCAGGTATGAGGTTTCCGAGATCTGTGAGAGGATGTCCGCCGCCGCGCGCGGCGGCGACGCAAGGAAGCTGCAGGATCTTATTAGAAAATTGAGGAACTCTGCCAAGGAGAGCGAGCATAACAAGAGGTGCATCGTCGCGAACGGTGCCGGTACGGCGTTGGCCGATTGCTTCGAGTGCCTATCGCGTTCTCCTATCGAAGAAAACGCGAATTCCTTGCTCAATGAGATCTTATCGGCGCTGACGTGGACATTTCCGGTCGAGCAGGACGGCATTTGGAGGTTGAAATCGACAGTTTCTCTACAATGCATGGGGCGGTTTCTAAAGAGCGAGGACGATCTGTCGTCAAGGCAGAACGCGGTTTGCGTGCTTAGAGATCTCGTTTCTGCAGATCGAGATAGCATCAACGGCGTAATGGAGATTGAAGGGATTGAAGAAGCCCTGTTTCATATCGTGAAATCCCCAATTTGCCCCAAGGCCACGAAGGCAAGCTTGGTGGTGATCAACCACATGATGAAAGCAGAAAAGGATGAGAATTCAAAAACTGCAGTGATATTAGTCCAAATGGGAATGATCCCATTGCTTCTGGAAATCCTCGTTGATGGTGATAAAAGCCTATGTGAGAAGGCTTTAGGGGTAATGGACAGAATGTGCAGCTGCGAACAAGGGAGGGAAAGCGCGAGCGAGAACGCGCTAACGGTTCCTTTAATCGTGAAGAAGATTCTGCGAGTCTCAGATGTGGCAACGGAATTCGCCATTTCTATAATCTGGAAGCTATGCTTGGGAGAGAATGAGAATGCAGTGGTAGAGGCAGTACAGCTTGGAGGCTTCCAGAAGCTTCTAGTTGTGCTGCAAATTGGAAGTGGGGAAAGAGTTAAGGACAAAGTGACTGATTTGCTTAAGCTAATGAACCTGTACAGAGATAAGTTGGATTGCTTTGATTCCTCTATGGGATTCAAATATATCAAAAGGCATGCATAAGCATAACTCATTCTTCTTTTTCTTTTTTCTACTAATTTAGAACACACTCAATTCATTACTTTTTGTTAGAATTCTTTCAATTCTTTTTGTAAACATTACAGGAGATTAATTTGAATAATACATTAGCTGTCCTTTCTCTTTCTGCTTAAATCTATGTAACTAAAGTTGTTGTAATTTGACTCAGCACGCTTCATTTGATAATTCATAGATACACAATTAATTACTTTACCAAAAAATGCTTATTTATTGTACCTTGCCGGCTTATTAGACCAATTTGCAAATAATCCCTTATTAAGCCTCTAACATATTATCATTTCACACTTAATTTATTAACACCGTTAGAAATACATTTATGTTTTATTTGATTGATTTTTGCTCATTTCTTTGTTTTTATTTTTCATTTTTTTAGGTTTTTATCTAATTTTATTATCTCATTCACTTAATTATTTTATGAAAAAAAATTATAATGTAGCACAATTTTAATTCCTTCAACTAGGGTTAAATAATTTAAAAATAGCATATTAATATTCAATTAAAATTATTAAGCCTCATATTAAATTATTAAGTGTTAATTATAATTTATAAAATAAATTCTAACATAGTTAAGTTTTCCATGCATTTTGAGTTTAACGTGTCCAAAATTGATGTGACAATGTGACATTATCACATCAACATACGTCACTATATTTTTTTATTTTGTATTGAATAAAATTAAACTATATATTAATTAATAAATCATAGTCGGAAAGTGAAAATTAATAAAAAAAATTTATTAAAATTTTAATATTTATCGACGAAGCATTCAACATCGTTCGCGGATGTATTAGCACTACCCGCCACGGACGGGTGATCATTTTTGTCTTTGTGACGCATGCTTTATTTAGAGGCTTAAATTATACTTAATAAATATTACATATATTTATGAGAAAAAATATTACAAAATGTTTATTTGTAAGAAAAACTCTGCATTGTCTATGATATCTTCATTAAAATACTTAATATAGGAGGAAAATGTTTAGACATGAATAATACTCCTCGTACCATTGATTTTTGCACAACATTAATAATTTATCAACTATTAATATGAGTTCGATTTAATGAGGTAAAATTATCAATTTTGATAACAAAATAAAATATCAGATTGAATGAATTACATGAGCGCACATAGTCCTTTGTCAATTACACTAGAGCAAAGCACCAAATTATAGAAGAGTCTGCTAACTTAAGGGTTGGTTACTCAATCCAGTTCCAGACGCGTAGTTAACAAAATCGCCATATGCCTTCACCGCATCAGTTGATTGCTCTCCCGTAGTAGTTAGTGATTATATCATTTCATGTTACATAGGGAGAACTTTTTGTGAGATACGAAAAATGACAAATTGTGTATCGAAATAGAAGACAAATTCCAACTTATGTTCCACGTGTAAAAGTTGACAAAGTGGTTGAGAAAAATAAGGAAAGGATAAAGATCAAAACGTCCAAGTCGGGATTTTGTGGAACGAAATTGATTCACTTTACTTATATCACAGCAACAAACTTAAAGATAAGATCCAACGTCTATATAAAGGTTATGAGAAGGAGTGTGTTATTTTTAGTTGGCCCAAGTCCAAACCCATTAGGCCCATTGTTAACCCTTTACCTACCTTTATATTAGCCTACCCCATTTTGAATGAGATGAACAATAGAACATAATCAGCCGTCACTTTAAAATTTGGTGTGAAGCCAATACTTTGTTCTGTTACCTGCCGCTAGGTTTTCCCTCTTACTTTTGTGCTGTGAAGGTGAGGATATCTTAGTGATATCAAAGGGCAGATTCATCTATTCCTTTGTGGAATATTCCCGGGTTTGGAGGTTGGGTGATGTTTGGGTTGTCGAAGCCGACGAGATTACGGTCTTCCTTTGGGTCCCCGTGGTTGAAGAGTTGCATTGGAGGAGAGGCTGCACCTAAGCCGATTTCTTATCTCCATATTGAGAAGTGATTGCAAAGAAGCTCCTGAATCTGGACGGTTGCATTCGGAGCACGGGGAAGTCATTTTCGTCTTCACGTCATCATGAGGTCAAGCACCGACGTTGGAGAAAGGTGAATTGACGACGAGGCGATACCACAATAGTGGTATCAGAGCCTCGTTGGTCTCGCTGTCGCACCCTCCGCATCGTGGGCCTCGTTGTTGTAGGTAAAATGATGTCTCGATCTTAAGCATCACTCTGGTAAATTGGCTATATCCTCTCTGCAATATAAATTTCTAGAGACTGCCAAATGGTGCAGCATAGGTCATATATTTAAATTTGTAGAAAACTGCCAACTGGTGCAGTATAGGTTTGGGTATTTGCTGCTGTCATCCTACGTGCTCGTTGTATTGTGGTTTGTTGATCCTGTTGTTTGGAATATTAACTTGTTGTGTTTATATTCTTTCCGCTGCTATACTTGATAATTTAACCTTTGTGTGTTGTTTTATCTTGTTTCATATCTTGTGTTTATTATGGCTCATAATTCGTATGGTTTGTCGCCTTTTAATGGTAAAACTTATTTTAGCATATGAAAACAAAAAATTAAACGTGTTTTAATTCAACAAATTTTTTTTTGTGCTATCACTAAAAAATATGAGGCTAATAATAAACAAGAAGAAATGAATGAACTTGCATGCTCTACCATTATTCTTAACTTGTCTGATAATGTGTTAAGAAAAGTTGGTATTTTGGATTATGCAAACGAATTGTGGGAAAAACTTTAGGAATTATATACTGAAACTTTTTTGCCTTCGAAAATGTTCTTGCTTGAAAGTTTCTTTCGATTTAAACTTGATTTGTCTAAGGAGATTGATGAGAATCTTGATGTGTTTACTAAGTTAATACAAGATATTAAACTTACTGGCGATAAACATATTGATGATTATGGCCTTATTGTGTTTATAAATGATATACTTGATTCTTACAGTGATGTGAAATCTGCCATTAAATATGGAAGAGATAATGTGACACTTGATACTGTTGTGAATGAGTTAAAAAACAAAGAATTGGATTTAAGACATAATAAGGGTGGGAAATCTTCTGGTGAGATTATGCATTTGAGAGAACGAACTCAACATAAGTCTAATAATTACAAGTATGCTAATTATGATGAATCAGGGGGGAAGAAGAAGTTTCATGGAAAGAGTAGGTCTAAATCTAGGACTAAGGGACGAAAATGCTTTAATTTTGGTGAATGTGGTCATTTTATTAAAGAGTGCCCCGATCCTAAGAAAAAAGAGCATGTGAACACTGTGACCAATGGTGAAAACATGGGAGATTTGTTTATGGTGTTTTCTGTGAATTCTATGCATTCATCTGCTCTGGTGAAAATGAATGGCTAGTGGATTCTGATGTACTTTTCATATGTCTCCTTTTAAAAGCATGTTTTCAAACTATAGAGATGTCAGTGATGGTTTTGTGTCTTTAGCTGATGAAAAGAAATGTCCGGTACTTGGTATTGGTGATATTTGTCTTAAGTTTGATTCTGGTCATATTTACACTTTAAAGAATGTGCGTCATGTGCCTGCTCTTCGTTATGACTTTCTCTCTTGTGCTGTTTTGGAAGATAATGGGTTAGAAGGCAAATGGGGGAAAGGTCAAATGAAAATTTTGAAAGGCTCTCTTGTTGTGTTTAAGGCTGAAAAACGCCATAACTTGTACATTTGTCTTGCTAATGTTGTCATTCATGTTGTTGCTTCTGTTAATGTTGTTCAAGAAGATAAAACTGTGCTTCGACATAAACGTTTAGGACATATGAGCAATAAAGGTTTGGAAATCTTGCATAAAAGTGGTGCTTTTGGTAAAGATAAGTTGTCTAGTATGCCTTTATGGGATTCGTGTGTTTTAGGTAAACAACATAGAGTCTTTTTCTACGTCTTCTTTTCAAAATGTGAGTAAGTGTTCTGATGTTCTTGAGTATCTACATGCTGATGTATGGGATCCTTCCAGTGTGCCTACTCATGGTGGAAATCGATATTTCCTGTCTATTATTGATGAGTACTCTAGAAAAGTGTTTGGGTTTTCTACTTAAACATAAATCTGATGTGTTTGATAAGTTTAAAACTTGGAAAACTCAAATTGAAAATCAAATTGAAAAGAGATTAAGACATTGAGAATTGATAATGGCCTTGAGTTTTGTAATGCTCTACTTGATGATTTATGTTCTTTATCTGGTATTAAAAGACATAAAATTGTGCCTTATACACCACAACATAATGAAGTAGTTAAACGCATGAATAAGACTTTGTTAGAAAGGGTAAGAAACATGTTGGCCTCTTCTGGGCTTTCTAAAAACTTTTGGGGTCATGAAGCTATTCATAATGCTTATTTGATAAATAGATCTCCTTTTGTGCCTTTAAAGGGTGAGTGTCCTGAACGTGTGTTTTGTGGTAAAGCTATTGATTTCTTGCATCTTCGTGTGTTTGGTTGTGCTGCTTATGTGCATAAGAATGGTGAAAAATTAGAACTTAGATCTAAAAAATGTGTTTTTTAGGATATCCTGAAGGTGTTAAAGGGTAGATTGTGGGATAGAGAAGAGCTTGGTTTTAAAACTATTGTTAGTAGGGATGTGATATTTAATGAATCTGATTTTCCTTGCTTATTTGTTGATTCTGTCTCTAACACGACTCAAAGTGAGGTGGAGAAATTCCCTCATGAGAGTTATCTTGATGGTTCTAATGAGGTGTCTGTCGAAAGTGATAATGAGCATGTTGTTGATGAAAATGTGTCTTATTTTGGTTTCTCTTGAAAATGATGTGCATGATGATAATAATCATATTGAAAATGATGATTTGTGTGATTATCAACTTGCTAAGGATAGAAGTAGAAGGAGTACTAAAATGCCTGCTACGACCTTGAGTTATCATTGCTTGCATTCAATGTGTCTGAATCTTTAGGTAGTAATGCTCCTAATACTTACCAAGAAGCTTTGAAATCTGTTAATTCTAATAAGTGGTTTGAAGCAATGGAAAATGAGATTAACTCCCTTAAATCTAATATGACATGGATTCTTGTTCCTAGAACCGAAGAATTATCTATTATTGATTGCAAATGGCTCTTTAAAGTGAAAGATGAACTTGACCCAATTAGATATAAAGCTAGGTTAGTAGCTAAGGGATTTACTCAAAAGGAGGGGGTAGATTATAATGAAATCTTTGCTCCTGTTGTGAAGTTTACCACTATTAGAATGATGCTTGCTTCAGTTGCTCACTTTGATTGGGAACTGAAACAAATGGATGTGACTACTGCTTTTCTACATGGTGATTTGGATAAGCCTATTTACATGAAACAACCCGAGGGCTTTATTGATCTTAAGAAACCTAATCATGTGTGTCTCCTTAAGAAGACTTTGTATAGTTTAAAGCAATCTCCAAAACAGTGGAATTTGATCAATGCATGAAGTCTTTGAAGTTTACTAGAAGTAAATTCGATCATTGTCTTTACTTTAAAAATTTTGACTTTATGCCTATGTTTCTTCTCTTATATGTGGATGATATGTTACTAGTTAGTCCTTCTACTAAAACCATCAAGCATGTGCAAAAGTGTGTACCCTTGGAACATACTACAGCCCCAGGTGGCGAAGAGCCAACATCGATGTGCCAAACCTTCCCGTCGATGTGAGCTCTTGGGGAAGATCAGTTTGTTATCCCTAGAGTAATTTTTATCCGTTGAGCGACAGCCCTTCCACTCGGCATCGTCGGATCACTAAGACCGACTTTCGTCCCTGCTCGATGGGTGGGTCTTGCAGTCAAACTCCCTTCTGCCTTTGCACTCGAGGGCCAATCTCTGTCTGGCCCGAGGAAACCTTTGCACACCTCTGTTACCTTTTGGGAGGCCTACGCCCCATAGAAACTATCTACCTGAGACTGTTCCTTGGCCCGTAGGTCCTGACATAAGGTTAGAATTCTAGCTTTAAGTGATAACTTTGATATGAAAGATTTGGGTGATGCAAAGAAAATACTTGGCATGGACATCATTAGAAATAGGAGTAAATGTACTCTCGTGCTTAACCAGATTTCATATGTTGAAAAGATTTTGAGTAAATTCTCTATGTCGATCGAATGCTAAATGTGTTAATTTGCCTCTTGCTTCTCATTTTGTGCTAAGTAAGGATCAGTCTTCCACGTCTGTTTTTGAAATGAATGGTATGAAGAAAGTACCTTATTCTAATGCTATAGGCGTTAGGGTTTGTATACCTCAAAGCATGCTTTATGCTTAGACGATGTATCAGACTTGTTTTCAATTGCACTTTAATGAGAATAAATGTTTCTATCATTGGTTTGTTATTTATTATTGTTATATATATTGAATTGCAAAGAAGTTCATTTATTACAATTGTAGACTATGTGGTGGATCGATGATCACGGAAGGTCACACAGTCGGCTCTTTTGTAATATAAAGTCACAGTCTAGACAGACTTGGACAGTCTAGTTGGTAAAGGTTGCGATATCATTTCGATGCGACTGACCTTAGCTCGCAGAATGATGTCGCTATGTATAAGCGGTTACACATGCTTTGCGTATACATATTGAGTGGTTTCACAGTGAGAGAAGTTCTAACATGCTGATACTTAGAACGAGGTCTCGGAAATTAATTTATTTCTTAATCTGTGATGATGACATTAGTATAAGCAGTTGATTATATGCTACTTTGATTCATCTACGATTGTTAGTTTTTCGTAACTCTAAATAGTGATGTCTTGGGTAGTAGTGATTGGCTTAGCCAGAAGTGCTCGACTGTCAGTCGTACATAATCGCATCTCGGTGATACAAGTTGATAAATCCAAGTGAGGCGTTCAGAAATGTTTATTACATAAGAAACCCGACCGGTTGGGAATTTATTCCATATGTAATATTAAAGGCCTGAACCGGATCACTAATGAATAAATATATTAATTAATTGTGAGTTGTCAGCAAACTCAATTAATTAATGGATTTAGAAAATCTTAAACGCGAGGAAATAATTAATGACAAAAGAGTTACGTCCGTAATTCGAATGAATCAAGATGAGTTCAATATTTATCCTATAGTGGAGTCGATAAATATTTATAATAGAACTGTTCTTTGTTGCATTTACATGGAGTAATTAATTGGAGGATAATTTAATTTAAATTAATTAATTTAAGTCTAAAGGTTGGGCCAACCAATTAATTAAATTCAATTGGGCCCAAAAGGAGACTTGGAAATTAATTTAATCTAATTATGGATTTGTCCAAGCCCATATTAATTTTAAATATAATTCAAATTTGAATTTGAATTATAGTTGTAACTGCAAGAGATAAAGAAGAGATGATGGTTATATTATTTGGGATCTAGTTCATTCTCCTTAGAAACCCTATCTTAGCCTAATATGTCTATAAATAGAGAATAAGAAGGAGCCAATTTCTCACTCCTACCTAGTAGAAATCGGCGCCCACAGAGGTTTTTATCCTCTTAATTTTTTGAAAATTTGAGAGCATTCAAGGCTCCAATTTCCGATCTTTTTCTCTAGACTACTAGATAGATTCGCCCACACAATATTCTAGTAGATAGACCGGGAATAAGATAGAAGTTCCTAGGGTCGGATTTGGTGGAGATTCGAGAAGGAGATTCCAACGGTGTAAATTGTGGATTGTTTGCTACCGATTCAAATCGCTTCTCCACAAGCGGAGGACTTGCATAGAAGAAGGTATAATTTACATAATTCCGCATTATATTCTCCTATATGCTTTAAGAATTAATTATTCATGTGATTTATTAAACCTATGGATCTTGCATTTTTCGTGAGCCCCTCATACAGGTTTCATCAATAGGATATGTTATGTATCTTATGATTAGTACTAGGTCAGACATTGCTTACACTGTGAGTTGTTTAAGTCGTTACATGTCTAATCCCGGTATGCCGCATTGGGAAGTGTTGAAATGGTTGCTTAGATACTTGAAATATTCTAAGAATTTTGGTTTGACTTTCTCTAAGTGTGATGATGGTGTTAAGCTTGTTGGTTATGTGGACTCTAACTATGCTAATGATAGAGACAATAGGAAATTCCCCACTTCTTTTCACTTTGTGTGGCTCGTGCATAAGTTGGAAATCCCAGTTACAATCTATTGTTGCTTTATCTACTACTAAAGCTGAGTATGTTGCTGCTACCGAAGCCTTGAAAGAAGCAATTTGGTTGAAAGGTCTATTATCTTAAATTAGTTTTCTTGATAAAGATGTGCTTTTTTCTGATAGTCAATTTGCTATTCAATTGTGTAAGAACCATGTGCTTCATGATAGAACTAAGCATATTAATGTGAGGTTTCATTTTATACGTAACATTGTTGATAAAGACACTGATTTTAATCCTGCTGATATGGGCACTAAGTGTATGCAGGTTGAGAAGCTCAAGTCATGTCAAAGGATCCTAAACTTTGACATGGGTTAGATTTCCCTTTGGATCTTTGTGATCCGTACAAACTTGGTTTGTACTCTCTTTGTCCCTTGTTTAACGTTCGTAGTTTTACGAGGGGGCACTTTGTTCCCTTTAAGCCTATGTGGTCTTTAGGGGACATTTTTTTTCCTCTTTATTCTATCTGTGTGGTATTATAAGGGGGACTAGGCGATGATGTTTGTGCAGTTCTCTCTCTAATGCACACAATACCATAGTTGGGCCAAATGTGGATATTGTTATTTTTTGTTGGCCCAAGCCCAAACCCATTAGGCTCATTGTTAACCCTTTACCTACCTTTATATTTGTTGGTAGCCTCCCCCATTTTGAATGAGATGAACAGTAAAACATAATTGGCCGTCACTTCAGAATTTGGTGTGAAGCCAATACTTTGTTCTGTTACCTACCGCCAGGTTTTTCCTCTTACTTTTGTGCTGAGAGGGTGAGGATATCTTAGTGATATCAAATGGCAGATTCATCTATTCCTTTGTGAAATATTCTAAGGTTTGGAGGTTGGGCGATGTTTGGGTTGTCGAAGCCGACGAGATTACGGTCTTTCTTTGGGTCCCCGTGGTTGAAGAGTTGCATTGGAGGAGAGGCTGCACCTAAGCCGATTTCTTATCTCCATATTGAGAAGTGATTGCAAGGAAGCTCCTGAATCTGGACGGTTGCATTCGGAGCACGGGGAAGTCATTTTCGTCTTCACGTCATCACGAGGTCAAGCACCGGCATTGGAGAAAGGTGAATCGACGACAAGGCGATACCACAATAGAGTGGAAAGCTAACGACGCAAGAGAGTGAATTCATAGATCTACATATTGAGAGATAGAGCGAATAGTATTCACGATCAACTATGTATTCTTATTCTTAGTTAACTCTGAGTTTGTGATTGATTTTTTGTAAAAGAGTAACCCTGAAGTACATATTCTTATAACTTTGATCTTTTGTCTATATTGAATTTGAGTTGTTTTAACCCTCCAAAAGTAGGTGTGTTCGCCAAACTGGATGTTCAAACGCATCGAGCATATTTCATTAAGTCAATAAACGAACTCTGTCGCAGTTATTATTCTTACGTGCGTTGCATTTAGATGAACCACAAACTAAGTAATTTCACTTTTTATTTGGTACATTATCAATTTTAATTTTCTCATACGCTTGTATAATACTCCTACATAATTACACAATGATAAGAGTAATTCCTTTATATAAAAGTGGATAATTTTTTTTTAAAATTTTATAAATTAAGTATATTCATATTTTATTTTTATATGAATATATTTTTTCGTCAAAAATTTTGGCTATTTTGGGTTAATGGTATATGGGTAGTTTTCCATGCGCATGTGACTTAAAAATCACAAAGATAATTTACTTCAAGTAAAGTAGATAAATAAACAAATAGAAGAGGCTGGACAAATTGCATGTGAGGAATTAAAATAGGAAAGCAGATTCCTTAATTGAATTAATTCTTGATCCATATAACAGCAGTCATTTATTTCCTAGCCCTCTCTCTATTATACAATCCAACACTAATCAGAAAGAAAGATCCACACACTAAACACACAATGGCATAGCAGCAGCATCACCTACCTGAGACAAGAGAAGAAAGAAAACATCAACAGAAAGCAGACCAAACACAAGTCTTGAAAGAGGACTAATAAAAATGGACAAGGGAATAAAAGAATTATTTTTACTTGAAGTCTACTGCATTACATCAGGTGATATTTAAAAAGTGAATTTAACTTAGAAGTTCCTTGAACTGCTCTATCACTGTTTCTTCAAGAGAACTATGGCTATTAGGGTGCAAAGACAAACCCATCCCAGTTACATTCAGAAAGTAATGAGCATAAAAGCAGCCTCGTTTCTTTCATTCGCTTCCAAATCTCTAGAAACCTTTTCACCCAGAACTTGGAAAGAAATGCAGAAGACAATGATGTTAAATATGAATATCATTCAGCTAACCTTCTTCATGATCCAAGTTCCTGAACATGTTTCGTATAATGTTTAGTTCATATTCCCACTAAATGTGGAAGTCCACAAGGCAAGAATGCCTAAAATCTTGGTTATGACCTACAGCAGGTTCTTGCAAAACCATCAAGGATAGATTTGAGGAACCTGCACTCACATGCCAAAGACAAATAAATTATTGAAAGATTATATTGTGGTGCTCAAAAGTATAGAACATATTGACTTTCAGTCGGAGAGCATACATCTCTGCTCTTCCAATGCAATTTAGGTACTCCATAACAATGTCAATGCACAAGGTGATCACCACAGCAACTCTGGATCGTTGAACCAGATTACTCCATCAGATAGTTCTACTATTTCTTCTAAACCCACATATGGTTATATTATATATGTGCGTGGTGTATGAAAAAAGTTACCAATCTGAGCAGAAAAGGTCAAGGAAACAAAGTGTTTGACTGGTACTGAATGAAAACTTCAATCCCCATTAGCTCCATCCCACAAAAAGAATCTTGTATATTTTCTCAATGAAATCAATGACTCCTATAGTTATATTATAAAAAGGGACAAACACTAATAGTTTGAGCATTTTACACTAATTTAACCATTACAAAAACACTTATGAGTTACTGCTGCTGTTTCCAAATCTGATTTTCAATCTCTACTTCAGTTTATCTACTCACCTGTAATAGAAATTGCATATCTTGCCCTGTGTTGTTATCATAAATCTGATAAAATTCAAAGAATCATAAATTGCTCCCTGATTACCATATAATCTTTGAAAAAAATTCAGCTTTATTCAATGTAGAATTTACAGAAGAGATTCATTTCTAAAATTGTACAATGTACATAAAACTGTACACTAATCATTGAATAAAAACACCAACCTCAGGCACATGAACCTGCAGCAAAGGAGGCCTCATAGTCGTATGTCAAGGCACGCGGTCTCTGCATCGTTACAAGTGAGATGCAGCACGTCTCACACACGAACAATCTTGGTACTGCTTCAGCTTCTTCAATACCACAGCAGTGTGTGTGGTGCCACGACTCACATATATCACAGGCCACCATTCTCTCCCCATCATCATCTCTTGCTCCACACTTACACTTCACTATCCACTTCTCCACTCCACCTTCATATCTCAAATCATTCTCCATTTCTGATCCACACCCTTTCACGTGGAGTTCCATACCAGACTGCACGATCCCAAACAGAACCTCCTCGTCTTCCACTTCCTCTAGCTCTAAAATCTCAGTTACTTTTAACCTCTCAAGCACACAATAGGTATCACGGAATGCATTCTCCACCGCTGCTTTTAGATCGCCAACTGTAGCATAGAGAGGAACATCCACACATTCCACTGCTGTAAATTCATAAGAAACATCATCTTTCAAATCAGTTGAACTCAATGTTAGAATGCATATGAATTTTAGTGACTCAGCATCCTCATCTTTAAATGGAAACTCCTTTACAAAATGCTTACTGTGAAGCATCATTTGAGAAGCCACTCTCACAGACTCACAATCAGGATAGCCCAGCAACACATTGCTATACAGATATGTGATATCATCATAAACACTTCTACCAGGACCAAGGCGACAAGTCCAAATCGGCTCTTCGACTTTTGAATGATATATATTTGTATAGCAGTAATCACTTTTGTGATCTTGAATGGTATACTCCAATACCTTGGTTGATCTATTCACTGCGCGACGAACAATGTAATTTCCTACAATTACATTACTCATCGACTTGAGGACATGATCTATCAAACCAGTATCACCAATATGGAGACGTGCAGCATCACGCGCCTCCTGTCTGGTCATCCCACCACTCCCGGCTTTGTTTACTGCTTGTTTTTCCTTCAAGGCATCGACAATCACTTCTGCAACATGCTCAAGTCTTCTAACTGGCCATCTACTATCCATCTTAGCTGCGAGGCTGGAAAACTTTCTGCACTTAGTGGTGCTGTCCTTTCTAAATGGGAGGGTCTTGAGGGAAGCAGCAAGTCTTGGGGGGCATTTCGAAGAACATCTTCTGATATGGGTTGAAATATTTACTTTTTCTCTCGGCCACGATGGAATGGTGGAGGAATGTCTTGTAGTTGGAATTTTCGAATTTACATTTAGCATATATCTGAACAAGTCTCGAATTGTTACTAAACTGGTGCCACTCATATGTCTGTAATAGTAGATCATCTGCCTGATATCAGAGCATGCCTTTACCAGATTAAAATCTTCGATCACTCGATCAAGCTCCAACGAGCTGATTAGATCCATCGCCGTTTCATAGTTATGCTCCTTTACACCAAAACTCCCGTGGCAGAATCGATACCCCCATTTTCCGAACCATGGCTGTCCATAAGCAATACAGTGAAGCAACCGGAGTTCCATTTTGTGTTTCTTCGATAAATCTTCTACTGTAATTTCCCTACAAAAGGATACTCATTTTCTGATTTCCCGCAAGAGAACTTTATCCTAATCATATCTCAATCTGGAGTTACATTAATCAGTCAACTACCATACAGTAACATCTCATAAGTACTAACTAACTAACTAGAGCTCAGAACATTAACTACACCATACACCAAAGGCAGATGACTAAATTAAAGTGAGCAGTTTCATAAGCAATGCACACATTACATAATCTTAGACACATACTTCTCACACATTCATTACATAAGCAATACACCATATTCAGTAGCTAGATAATCACTTACCTCACACAAAGAGAAGCACAGATTCGATCCCACAGATCCATAGTATCTCTACCAGGAACGAATTTGGAACCCCCTTCGATCCCGTTGAGACACACCAAATGGCCATACCCGTTGCAGTGGATCAAACCGTGCAAGAGGTGTGTTTGCAAATCGAAAACACCCTCATTAATAGGCTCGTCCCACTCCTCATTCGCCGGAATTATCAAGTGATATTTCCTCTTGGACACGAAGTGATGGCTCCACCCTACAATCAAGAAACATCAAGAAATGCACAAATTCGAAAATAAATACTCAAACCCAGTACATATTTCAAGCAAAAAAACATAATGCAGATGATCAATTGGCACTCACCGACGCAGCGGCAGTAATCGCAGAAGGGCGATTCCGACTGCTGCACGTTCTCCTCAACGGTGTAAAGGGGAAGAATAGCTCCTTTACTCTCGTAGACCAGAAACGTTCGCCAAACCGGCATTCCTCCTAGATGGTAGGCCTCAGGGACGGCGAATTCTTCCAGAAAGCGGCGAATGTTGTTGCGAAAAGCACCGGTGAAGATATTGGTGGCGCAGGCGGGGTCGGCGAAATTGTGAAAGCAGTAGAATTTAGGTGGGGCATTGGTGGCAACCATTTTTAGGTTTGGGTGAGGTGAAGAGAGAAAGGGTTGAAGAAGAAGAGAAGAAGAGGACTTATGGTTGAGGGGTTTAACAGTTATTGTGAGGAGAAGTTTTTCAAATTTCAGTTTGGAGTTAACTGCAGCAGCTTCTGTATCTGCATGCATCGCGCCTTTTATTCTAGCTTGCACCACCCTCAATTTTAATTTTAATATTCTTACTATTAGCTTAATTAAATATATTTCATTTAATCTAGTCTATCACAAAATTACTACTACTGTATATATTTTATTAACAAAATTATATATGTAACATTATATTCATTTAACACCATCCTGATCCAGATAAACTATAATCATTATTTTCATTTATATATTAATGCTATTATTATTAAAATTATTCTAGCTAGGTTATATATGATCTGAAGTTGATTGATTTTATTTTTACTGGTTATATATTGGAAAATTAAATCATCAGCTAGCTACCGATATCCCTATTTACAATTCAAACACTACCATTGTAGCTGCTTAATTTTTGTGGTAACCGAGATTATGACGTGACACTTATAATTGAGGGGTGAAAACGGATGAGATGTCAGCGTATGCTGTTTATCTTGTATTTTAACCCTTAATTTTTTTTTCTTAAATTATACTGAAAAGTCGAATTCGGATACGAATTCAAAATATTCTGGATATGGACATGGGATATATATGGTATGGATTTAAGCCGGATTCAAATAAATATAATCGAATTATATATTTCATACAAAAATTATTGACACAATATTTTATAGAAAAACTAATACATATTATGTTGGGGTCTCGAATAGAGCAGGTGTGGTGTATGGGGGGAATACACCACACTACAATTTTTCGCATGTTTTGCTAGAACAGCAGGTCGAGACAACTCGTTGTCTGTACCAGAACAGCTCGCTTGAGACAGTAGATGATCTCCTCTGATACAGAGGGAGAGTAATCTGCTCATAGAAGGTCTCAACACAGAGCGTGAGTGATCTGTCTATGGAGCAGATAGACTAACAGCTAGCTGAAGCACATCAGATGATCTATCCAAACACAGATCGTGTGCGGAAGTTGTGTGAATGTTGATATGCTCTACACTTATAAAATATTTTGTTATTACCGAGTGTTCTTTAAGAGATTGATTCAAATGCACAGCTCACAGATGATGATCTGCTCGCTGGTGAAGTGTTAACAACGTAATCAAATAATGCAATACAATAAAGAAATAACACACAATATTTAACGTGGTTCGGGAAATCTCTTACGTCCACGATCTATCAAACTAGATCGATGAATTCCTTAACCTTGGATTTCTCACTTATTTATCCTCGTTGAGTACGAGCTCATTCTCGCTTATTTATACTCGTCGAGGACGATATTACAACTCGTTTATTTAAACTCGTTGAGTACGAGATCAGGTTCTAGTTAACAATCGATCTTCCTTCAAAGCTTTGGGGCTATGAAGGATACTAGAACTATGACTATGAAAGCTCTAAGCTATTGTAAGTTCTAGTGGGTTATTTCAGTTAGGTGTTTAACTCTCTCTAAATTTCAACACTTATGGATATGTATATGAACTAATCTAGTGTTGGATATCTGTGGAAATCAGAAGAGAGCTTTTTGAATGCTGAAGTAGTTGAATGGACGAACGAACACTTTCTTCTTGGAGTTGACTGAAGTATATAGGCTGATTTGAATTCTAGCCATTGAGAGTCTTTGCAGCTTTTGCAGATAGCATTAAATGCTCTTTTGACCGTTGGTTGCTAACTGTACTTCTAGCCGTTGGAGTCTGTCATACGTGTCTCTGACGTGGCATGGACATGTTAAGTGTGATCCATTTAGGTAGATCTATAATTTTCTTTAATCTGTGTTGAACAACTCGTGTGATGTTCTGCTGGTAAGCATAACGTCTTCAATATACCTTGAGTTGTCTCCCCACGTTCTGTTGATCAATTTGTTAGACACAGATTGATTCTCGTGTTTTGCTTCTTGATTGCCTCTCGATCTGTGGTATGTTGAGATCTGTTGGAATCACGGTATGTTCTTCTGTCCTACGATTTGTCTACTGATCTTCTGTGAAATGGTCTCGTTATCTAGGTGTGCATGATTTTCTCTGGTAGTGAGTGTAAAGAAAGAAAGAAGGAGATAGTTTTCGCCGTAAAGCGTTTTGTATTCCTAGAATGAGTATATATACAGATATACAAACGAAGCTATACCCTCTAGGAGATCCGAATATCAAGGGTCAAAATAACAAATCCTATCTAGGTAAGGAAAATGTGTACAGAAGAATAAATACAAGTATTTATTTAATCTTATCCGTAATACCCCCCGTCAAGCGTTGTGTCGGATGCAAGGAAACGCAGAGCTTGGAACGAAGCCACTCGAAGGCTGGCCGCGGTAGACTCTTCGTGAAAATATCGGCCAATTGCAAGTGAGAAGGAACGAACTGAGTAGAGATTTTCCTGGACGAGACTAAGTCACGAATAAAATGACAGTCAATGTCAATGTGTTTAGCACGTTTGTGGGAGATAGGGTTTTGGCTTAGAAAAACAGCACTGCGATTATCACACAGTAGAACTGGAGTCGAGGAGATCGGCACTTTGAGCTCGCGAAGAAGATTCATGAGCCATATCATCTCGGCTGCTGTGTTGGCGAGAGCTCGATACTCCGATTCGCAGCTAGACCGAGCAACCGTAGGTTGCTTTTTGGCACTCCATGAGACGAGGTTTCCTCCAAGGAAGATGGAATACCCATACGTAGAACGGCGAGTATCTATACATTTCGCCCAATCCGCATCCGAATATCCAAGGATAGAAAGATCAGAGCGACGAGAGAAGGATAGGCCGAGATGAACAGTACCCTTAACGTATCAAAGGATACGTTTGACAGCCTCAAAGTGATCGAGAGTCGGAGATTGCAAGAATTGACTTACGTGATTCACGGCGTACGAAAGATCAGGACGAGTGATCGTAAGATATTGCAAAGCTCCAACAAAAGAACGATAGAGAGTAGGATCACCAAAAGATGTGCCATCTTGATGAAGTGAACCGCCAGCTTGCAAAGGAGTTGCAACAGGTTTGGACTCGAGAAGTTTAGCACGAGAAAGGATGTCGTGGGCATACTTGGCTTGGCCGATGAAAACGCCTTCGGAAGTGGAGGTGATTTAAAGGCCAAGAAAATATGTGAGGGAGCCCAAATCCTTTAGAGCAAATTCCTGACTTGCACGAGATATAAATTTTCATAGCAACAAAGAATTATTCCCGGTTAGAACAATGTCATCTACGTACAAGAGAAGGAAGATTACCGACGATCCTCGATGGAAGTAGAAGAGAGACGTATCACAACGGCTCTGTTTGAAGTTGAGTCCAAAAAGGAAGGTGCTAAACCGTTGAAACCAAGCTAAAGGAGCTTGCCGAAGACCATACAAAGCTTTCTTCAAGCGGCAAACATGATTAGGGAATTTCGGATCGACAAAGCCCGGCGGTTGAGCCATAAAGACCGGTTTTGACAGAAAACCATTCAAGAAAGCATTCTTGATATCTAGTTGATGTAGAGGCCAATTGAAATGGACTGAGAGAGCAAGAATCACTCGAACTGTAGAGGCCTTGACAACAGGGCTAAATGTATGATGGAAATCGGTACCGGGTATTTGGGTGAGTCCTTGAGCGACAAGGCGGGCCTTGTAACGATCAATAGAGCCATCGGCTTTGTACTTGGTGCGAAAAACCCATCGTGATCCCACAATATTTGCGCCGGCAGGGGGTGGAACAAGATCCCATGTCTTGTTAGAGTGCAACGCCTCCATCTCTTCGTTCATGGCAGCCACCCAATGAGGGTGCTTGAGAGCAGACTTGAGCCCCCAAGGTTCGGAAGAAGAGGTTGAAGCAAGTAAGGCGGATAAGAGGGGAGTTGCAGCGAGGTTGACAGGATATCGAGGCTTGAAAATCCCATTCTTTGAACGACTGACCATATGATGAGTTGGAAGAGGAGCTGGTGGCGGAGAGGGAGGCGCTGAGGGCGGAGATGGAGGTGGAGACGGTGGCGCCGATGGTGTTGGAGAAGGAGGTGAATCTGGCGGGAGATCCAAAGGAACACATGTAGAACACGAAGTTTGTGGGGAATGAATTTTAGTGAAATCATGCGGACGTGTGTGTTCAAAAAAAGATGAAGTATCCAAGTTTTGAATAGAAATAGATGTGACCGCACGAGCAAACGGGAAAACTTTCTCATCAAATTGAGCATTACGTGTGATATATACACGTGAAAGAGCAGGATCGTAACACCGAAAACCCTTGTGAGAGGCACTGTATCCAAGAAAGATACATGGAGAACTTCGCGGAGCTAGCTTATGAGGACTGTAGTCACGTAAATAGGGAAAAACGCGACAACCAAAGGGTTTAAAGTTTGGATAATATGGAACGTATCCGAACAGTACCTCATAAGGAGATTTATTTTGCAGAATTGATGATGGCAGACGGTTGATAATATATGTGGCAGTGGCAAAAGCATCAAACCAGAAAGTTGCAGGAGCGTGAGCATGAAATAACATGGATAATCCAGTTTCAGTAATATGACGATGCTTGCGTTCAGCTCTTCCATTTTGCTGAGGTGTATAAGGGCAAGAAATCCGATGATGGATGCCACGTGAGTCAAAGAATGAGCGAAGGCGCGCATTCATGAATTCTGAACCACCATCACTTTGAAACTGTTTAACCTGAGCAGAAAACTGAGTACAAACAAGGTTGTAGAATTTTATAAAAATATCATAAAATTCTGACTTTGCTCGAAGAGGATAAAGCCACGAGAAACGAGAGAAATCATCAATGAAAACAACATAATATCGATATCCATCAGTGCTGGGAATAGGAGCAGGCCCCCACAAATCACAATGTATTAAATCCAAAACAGCAGTAGCACGCTTATCATTCAACTGAAAAACTAGTTTCTTGCATTTAGCAAGTTGACATGAAGAACATAAAAGGTTGGAGCAGGTAATAAGGACGTAACATACAGATGTCCCAATTTATTGAGTAATGAAATGGTAGAAAACGGAACATGGCCTAGACGATGGTGCCAAAGCTCGTAACTAGCCTTCGACTGGCTAGTAGCGACAGCAGCAAGAAGAGCTGGAGTACCACGATCTAGAACATACAAACCCCGATCAAGATGACCCTGAGCGATAGCCTGCCTTGTGGTTCGATTCTGAACAACAAAGTTACGATCAGAGAATAAAACATCAACAGGATAATCTCGAGTAAGTTTCCTGATTGAGAGTAGGTTTTTAGTAATATGAGGAACCACCAAAACATCAAGAAGACTAACGTCTTTATTAATGGTAGCGTGGCCTGTATGAGAAATTGATAAGGAATGTCTATTACCCACAATAACATTACCATTTCCAGAGTAAGGCTGAAGATCATCGAGAGAGGTCGGATCCGACGTCATGTGAGCAGAAGCACCCGAGTCCACATACCAATCTGGAGAAGGATTTGAGATGTTGCAAGTAGCCTTGAAGGCTTCGGCCAGATTTGCGGCAGGCGGAGCTGCGCGAGAGAGATACAGAGGGCACTTATCCGCGTAGTGCTCTCCGCGGCAGATTTGACACCGGGGCTTGCGAGGGGGACCACCACCACGACCACCACCACCGGAACGACCGCCACCGCGGCCACCACCACCGCCTCGACGACCACCAAAACCTCCAGAATGAGGTGAGGGTCGAGAAGGCGGCATATCCGCCGAAGAGTTTTGACCGGAGGAGACCGTGAAAGCAACGGATGGTGGCGAGTCTGAATGATCCATGGCTTTCGTCATAAGGTCGAACTGGATAGCCTGATGAAGCAAAGTGGAGAAGGAGGGAATTGGATGCATCGACATACGAGCATCAACAAAGTTTGCGAAGGTGGTTCCGAGACCACGTAGAAACCAATGACTTTTTTCAGACTCGTCGACTGGTTTCCCAACGGCAGAGAGCTGGTCACAAAGACCCTTGAAGCGAGCACCGTAGTCCTTGACAGAGAGAGATCCGCGACGGAGGGAGAGAAGCTCCTCACGGAGCTGATTCACACGAGAAGTGGATGAGTGAGAGTATGCGGCTTCAAGAGCGAGCCAAGCATCACGAGATGTAGCGCACTCAACGACTTCCGCCATGGCCTCTTCGGAGAGAGAGGAGAAGAGGACAACAAGTAGTCGTTGATCGGTAGTTAGCCACTTGGTGTAGGCCGGATTCGCGGCGAGTTCACCGGAAGGAGAGGGAGAAGTGGCAGAAGGCGCAGGCTTTGAGCCGTTGATGAACCCTAGAAGCTCGAAGCTTGTGAGCATGGGTATGAATTGGCGTTTCCAAAGAAGGTAGTTGCTAGAGGTGAGCTTGATAGAAATCATATGGATCATAGTAGCAATGGGAAGGGAGTCGGATGGAGCAGCAGCGGGAACGACGGCGGCCATGAAAAAAAATTAGGGTTTAGGGTGAGTCAAGCTGATACCATGTAAAGAAAGAAAGAAGGAGATAGTTTTCGCCGTAAAGCGTTTTGTATTCCTAGAATGAGTATATATACAGATATACAAACGAAGCTATACCCTCTAGGAGATCCGAATATCAAGGGTCAAAATAACAAATCCTATCTAGGTAAGGAAAATGTGTACAGAAGAATAAATACAAGTATTTATTTAATCTTATCCGTAATAGTGAGCCGTTCTGCTTCACCTCGTTTTATGTTGGTCATATGTTCACTCCATCTGTGCTTCTGTGCTGTAGATGCTCCTAAAACTAAGTCTAGACACAATAGATTAAGTCCTATGGACAGATCGTTACTTACGATCTGTCTGTACATTTTGACTTAATCTTTTACAGCAACATGATCCTATAACACAGATCGTGACTCATGATATGTCCTTGCAGATTGATCATCTGCTCTAGTACATAAACTAAATAAGATCAAGCTTTATAGACTAGGTGATGCAACGAAGCTTCACAGAAACAATCGTTGATTCACGGAGAATCTCGATGATTCCGTAGAGAACGCAGATGTAAAACCTTTGAGTTTTATTTTTTATTCAACTTCCCTACAGAACCAAAAAACATCTCATAAATATTGGAGTTTTCATCCTTTCACCTCCCATAAGTAAATAACCTTATTTAAACTATAGCATAAAAATAAATACAACTAGATTATATCTTGGTTTTTGCCACACGAATCAGATCAAACTTGTCCAAGAACACTATCGCAACCTCATCGCCATCATTCTTTCCACCCTCAGAACGATTTGCCCTCAAATTGCCAACGGCGTCATCTCCATCACTAGGTTATTATATCATTAACCTATATTTACATGTTAGTTGATGTGTTATGAAGAACACCGAAGACTGCTTCTGGACTCGATCTGTCTTTCATTGATCTCGTCCTTTTACACTTAGTCTTTTGCAAAGTCTAACTATGCTAGACACTAAAACAGTAAATCCTAAGCATCACATAACAATAAAAACGCACACAGAATGAATTAAACATCTCAACAATGAAAACGCACACAGAATGAATTAAACATCTCAATACTATAATGGTTTCACATGCATCATCAAAAACCAAACTAACAGCTTTAGCAACATAAAAAAAGTTCCTAATTGTTTCCCAACAAATTATAATAATTGTATCTATTAAAAAAATAGTACAATTTTTAGGATTAAGAAATTACAAAATAAATTGAACAATTAAATACAAAGTATCTAGGAATAATGAAATATGCATCTTGAAATATAATTCGAGAAATAAGGTGTTTAGTGTATTTTTGTTACGTTTTTAGCTCGTTGTGTTGTTGTGTCTATGTCTTTATTTTTATGTTTTTTCATATTGTTTTAGTTCGTTTTTACGCTGATTCTTGTTTTGTAGTGTATTATGTAGGATGGAGTGAAAGATGATGAATTTGAGCTAGGAGTGCTAGAAAGGCCGTTGGAGCAAAGCCGGGCGAGGAAGAGGCGAACGAGCATGGAACGGGAAGGAGACGAGCACAACAATTAGCTGACGAGTGCATCAATGGTGATCAATCTATTTAAAATAAACATATGAATTCAATGGTGATCAGATATTAAATTCCATATAAAACAAGTTAATCAAGGGCATAGATCAAATAAACATCAAGTAAGAACATAAACATCCAATCCAAGTAAAGATCTAACCAAGCATTATATACAAGGTAGAATCACAAAATGAAACCATAGAAAGGAAACTTACTAATTGAAAAGTACGAATCCAAAGTCGGAATCCGCTTCAATCCATCGGAATTCTTAAATCCTAAACTAAGAAAGCAGTAAAAAGTATGTGTTGAGAGAGTTCTTCTTAAGTTACGTAAGTGCCCCATCTGAAAATGACGCCTAGAACAATTAAAAGCGCGCCCATAACTGCTAGCCAGCGGTCGCTGGCTACACCCTTCTATCTCACTGTAGAAAACTTCTCAGCGATCGAAAACATTATTCTTAACCGGAAACGTACAGAATAATAATTTATATGAGGTTAAGCAATTACTAGAGGTGTGAACTGTATACAAAAGTAATGATCACGGCTTAGTATATGAATACGAAAGTAATTTCCTAAGCAACCTTTGGTGTTCTTAATCGAATATGAATGCATGATCAATTAGACATTGAATAGGAGTTGAGCATCTTATCTTAATGCTTCAATCCGTTGGGATTCGTTTAGCTATTTTTAATATTTATTTATTTATTGTTATATCTTATGGTCATGGTATGTTTAACATTTCCGTTTTCTTGTTTTAATAACATTTAAGATTAGAGCCGCCCTGTTAAGCTTTCCATCGAGATCCGACCGGGGTTAGCTTCCTACATGCAATCGACCTCGTAATAATTTGCGAGAACCTAGAGTACACACTTTAGGCTAAACATATATAAGGTTATAATATATATTTTTATATTAAATATCATGAAGAAATCAACTTAATCTACACCCATTATTATAGCAACCTCTTTCAAAATAGATAAATAAATATATTATAAATAAATTAATATATCTTTAGATATCTAAGTAGATCCTAATTATTATTATTATATTACCATTTTTATGCTAAATATGTAAATTATGATTTAATTATTAAATTATTAATATATCTAAGGGCGCGACTTAGACTATATTAAAACTCAAGAAATTAAACTTTTCACACATTCATAATTTAATAAAATAAATTTTAAAATAACATTTAGCAAGTAAATTAAAATCGGATTGCTACATATATATAATATAAATAGAATATATTTAAAAAATTCGGATATCCGAATTTGTTATGCGGATAATATCCGACAAAATATGGGAAATTTTGGATACGAGCGAATATTATGTAATCTGAATCCAATCCCAAATTTGAATTCGAATCGATCGGATACTATTTTTTTTTTATCCCGAATTAGATCACAATCGGATACGATTTCGAATCGGGCGGATAATATTCGTTCTCAACCTAAGTTTAAATTAGCATGCATGTACTAGTATTAATTTGAAGGACGACATAATTTTAATTATTTTAAGAATGAAGAAATATTTATATGTTCACTCTTTAGCTTAATTACATCAAAATATTATGTACTTATAATATAGAGAGAGAGACTTGGCGGTTTGATTTAGTGCAATCAAAATCACTATACAATATGATTTGTGCCAAATCAAATAGAATTAGCATATATCAAAATCGAATTAAATCAAATTGTATTAATACGATTTAGTATTGTTTAATTTTCAGTCTACAACTACTTTCTATTATAATATATAGTACAATAAACTTAAGAGTTATTTATTAATCAAAATTAGTATATATCGCACTCGTATTATTTTCTAACATAACTATAAAATAACATCAATGTACAACACCTAGCTAGTTATACTAAGCTAAAAAAATTTAGCAGACATTTAAAACTTTCCTACTAATTGAAATGTAAAAGACAAAAGAGAAAGCAAAGAAAAATAAATTGAGATATTAATATATTAATAGACAATCAATAATTATAATTTGGGAGCTTAATTTTTAATTAGTAAAATTAGTCAATTTATTTAAAGTAGTAATTAGACAAAGTTCAAGTATAAACTTGATAACTCTTAAATTGATTTTGTTACTAATTAATTGACGACACAATAATTCCATTTTGCCACTTACTTCCTAATTTGTCCCTTCCTTTTTATTATATTTATTTTTTATTTTTTCATTTCTTATTTTGATTTCATTTTCTTAATATTATCAATACTTAATTTTTTTTATTCCATTTATAAAATTTTATTTATTATTTTATTAATTTATATTTTTATAAAATTATATATATTAGTAAAAATGTGTATAATTTTTATTATATTTATCTTATATACTTTTCACTTCTTATTTTTAAATTTTAAGTTATGACATTATAAATGAATAAAAAAAACTACATAGAAATATATCTATATTTATTTATTTTTATTTTATCTTATTAATTTTATAATTATTTTATTTTATTCAAATTCATTTAAAATTATATTTATAATCTGCAATTTTTATTTTTGTAATGAAATTATAATTCAGCAAAAATGTGCAATTTTTATTTGTTTTATTTTATTTTCAATTTTTTGTTTAATTTATATTAAATTATTACATTATATATGAATAAAAAAGTTATATGTAGATATAGTTATATTTATTTTTTTATTTTTTTCTTTATAATATTATAGATAATTAATATTCTTTAATTCTATTTATAAAATTCTATTTACTATTTAATTAATTTTATACATTTTAGGGGGCGTTTGGTAGAGTAGTTGAAGCTACATAACATTATTAATAACACTTAATATTCTGTTTGGTAGCAAAAGTGAGTTATGTTGCTGGCCCGACATAAAAGTAAGGGCCCGCTAGTAATTCACTGTTCCATATCTATTAATAATGACACCATATTGGACTAATTAAATTGTGTAGCTGGAACAGTAACCAACATTAATTGTGCACTTTTCATTTCTGTCGACAACAAAGAGAGAGAACATTGTGGACTTTTCTTTTCTATCGCAAAGAGAGAGAACATCATCCCGCTTGATTATTGGATTTCTTTGTTTAGAAATCTTTGATATTCCTCTTAACTTGTAAGTTTGAATCATCCACACATTTTTTATTTTTTTCGTTTCGATTTGGTTGTTGGGTTGTCAAGAACATATGTTTGTTTGTAATCTAGGGCTCGATACGAGTGCAAAATTGGGGAAAGCAATCGATTGGAAGGGAGGTTTGGCTGTAAGGTATGTAATTGACTGCTCTTTCTTTCTAAGCATGTAATTATCAGCATTTCAGTTGAACTTCATCCCGTTTAGGGTTACGAAATTGGGGGAAAACAAAACAATCAATTCGATATAAATGTGTTTGAATTGTGAATCAGCATGTATTTTATTTTCAAATTGGGTGCTCGGTTGTCTGAAATGTAATTCTATTTCTGTGGTAGGATTTGCCCGGTGTTAGCTAATAAATCGATTCAAAGTCATCCTTCTTTGGCTGTAAGGTTTTGGTGTTAAGGTATGTACTTCACTCATTCTTTCTAATTATGAGCATTTGAGTTGAACTTCATTCAGTTAATTACGGTTACGAGATTTAAGGGAATTTGGTTCAAACGTCGAGCATATAAATTCGAAGTTGTGTTGAATTATAATCATAGTAAACTAATGAATGTCTGTTTGCATATAAAGTATTACTGCTTGATTGTAGCCAGTGTGATGTGTTTGTTGTATTGGTTAGATAGTTTTGAAAAACCCATTTTTCCAAACTTTGTCTAGTGTAGATAATGTGTATGTTCTTGTATGGGAGCATATCTGAATGGTTTTTTTTTTTTTACATGTGTTTGAGTGTGCTATGAGAATAGGCTCTGTAGTTTTGAAAATAGTTAGCTGACATCTATTATACTTTAATATGTTAAAAAACAGTTGTCTTTATTCTATTCCGTAGTTTTGAAAATAGTTGAATTATAGAACTTCTATTTGTTGTGCTTTATGATGGTTATTGTATGTTGATTTCTGTATGAAATCAGATCTGCAAAAGTTACCTCCTTTATTTAGTTATTGGTGTTTATATATAATTATCATCATGACTATAATGATAGGACGAGTGATACCTCCATTCTTTCATTTAATCATTGCACATATATGCTGATATCTATCTATGTTTACCTTTATAAATGCAGTGTCTGTGACGCTATTTCAGAATTCACTGAGACCATGCCATATAATACTTCTGAATGTATTGCACTATACACGTGTCTTGAAGATATGCTTCAAGAATCATTGACAGAAATTCTAATTTTATTAACTGTCCTTCTGATGAATGAAACACCTAATAGGAAGCGTAGGTTGTTAGATACAAAATATGGAATGATTAAAAAGATTCCACAACAAATAAGACATTTGAATAGAATAATAAAACTCAATGACACAGACTGCATTGTCAATCTCAGAATGGATCGTAACACGTTCGGAAGACTCTGCATATTGTTAAGAGAAGTAGGTAGTTTAAGTGATGGAAAATATGTGTGTGTGGAGGAACAAATTGCTATGTTTATTTCTATTCTTTCTCATCATAAAAAGAACAAACTCGTGGGGTTCGACTTTAGTCGATCTGGAGAAACAGTCTCTTTCTACATGCATCAAGTTTTAAAGGGAATTTTAAAACTCCACACACGTGTACTTGTTCAACCTGATCCTGTGTCTGAAGACAACAATGATAGCCGATGGAAATGGTTTAAGGTATTACTATCTTATTGTAGCAAAACTATAACCACAAAATATCATTCAGTTGGACACTTCTAATACTTGTATCTATAATATGTTATAATGAAGGGATGTTTAGGAGCACTAGATGGCACATACATAAGTATGACGGTGCCAGTTACAGATAAGCCAAGATATAGATCAAGAAAAGGTGAAATTTGCACCAACACATTGGGTGTGTGCGATCGAAACATGTCTATTGTGTATGTATTACCTGGGTGGGAGGGATCCGCTTCGGACGCTAGAGTGTTACGAGATGCTATAACTAGGCAACAAGGGTTGAAGGTTCCACGGGGTAAAATATTATTAAAGCAATTTTAAAATACTAATATGTGAAACTTAATCTTAGATAGTTTATCATACTAAACTTTTATTATTCTTTTACATATAGAAAATTATTACTTGGTAGATAATGGATATGCAAATTCTGAGGGTTTTTTAGCCCCATATCGTGGAGTTCGATACCATCTAAAGGAATGGGGACCAGCACGTGACAGACCTCAAAATGCGCATGAACTCTTCAATATGAGGCATGCGCAAGCGAGAAATGTCATAGAGAGGTGCTTCGGTGTTATGAAAAAACGGTGGGGAATTTTAAGAAGTCCAGCCTTTTACCGTGTTAAAATTCAGAACTGCATCATCATATCATGTTTCATATTACATAACTTCATCCGTTCTGAAATGCTACATGATCCGATTGAGAAAGAATATGATGAAAATCGTATTGATGAGGATGGACATGATGATGGTGTCTTTGAAGCTTTTGATTTCATAGATGGAATTGAATCCACTAATGAATGGAACACGACTAGAGAGAGCATAGCTGAAGCAATGTGGTTGTCATATTAGAGCGTGGTATTAATACATGATTTATTTATTATTTTTTATGTTCTTTTTTATTTGAATGTATTATATATCCTGTATCTAAATGTGCTTTGGTATCATTTAACACAGGAGAATGGAGTTTGGACCAATGTGTTTCTGTAAAAGTGGAAAGATGTTGCTTAAGCGTGTTGGGCCAAATCCAAAGTTCAGAGGTAGGTTATACTACAAGTGCCCGTTGAACGAGACTCATTACCGTAGCTTTCTTTGGCATGATGAGTTAGCTAACTCTTCATCAACTTTCATCAAGTCCAAAATAACCTCAAATGAAGCTGAAGCATCTAGTGCATCAACGCCTGAAAATCAGTACATGTCCAACAAATGTAATACCCGTTTTAAGTCTGATCTAGAGTTTCAAGTAGTTGTAATTTTCATGTCTATTATCCTTGTCTTAATTGGAGTGATTATTGGAAAACTATTTTAAACAATGTAGCAAACTTTCTCTGATCTAGATTAGAACATTTGTGTTGGTTTATATTGTACTACATGGATGGCATGTAATTTCAAACCATGATTTGATGTATTCCTGGATGTGTTCATATATTGATCTTCATGTGCTGAATGTTAAATATCTTGGTACAAGGTGATAGATGCACCTTAAGCAGGTTATTGATCATTGCAGAGGAAGATTTATTATTGGTTTGGTAGGATAGTAAAGTGAGCAATGCTGACAGTGCATGGATGACTTTTAATTTCATGCATAGTAATGTAATTTCATATGGTGCATTGAGTGCAATGAGTGCAGGAGTGTAGGAGTGCAGGAGTGGAGGAATGCAGTGAGTAAAGTGAGTGCTTTGATTGCAGGTTATTTGACCATTGCATACAGTTGATTGCAGGTTTACTGTCTTGTAGTGCATGCTTTAGATTTTTGTTGGACATGTGAATCGCATACAGTTGTTGGACATGTGAATTTCAATCACCTCTTCTAATACATGTTTGCAGAGCATGCTTTCGATTTTTGTGTATTTACAGTAGATGCTTTTGACCATAGCATACTAGATTAGATGTGTGCATGAAGTTTATACAGCTGTTCAATGCAGGATCAGTAAATATAATATTTCGTTTTTTTTTTAAAACTTATTTGACAGAAGTGTCATTGGGATATTGGTAAAATTAAATGTCATGCAAACTAAACCCTCATATTAATTAGAGTTGCAAGGCACTATATAAAGAGAGCATGGTCACATATGAAACCACAAAATCAACTCCTCTTCTTTCTTCCTATTAGCTATTTCCCTTTTCAAAGCATATCTTGAGAGAGCATGGATGATATTCATCCTCAATCTTTCTATTTCAATTTTATCAAATGGAATGCTGAAATGGATGAAACGTTGCTGTCGTTATTATGCTTCTTCAAGGAGAGGCGTAAATGGAAAGGAGGAGACGTACCAAATGACGTTCTTGAGAACATTGCCTCGGCTATTAACAAACACAATCGGACCAATTATACTTGGTTCGATGTGTTTGAGAGAGCTTACTTGATGGAGACACGCCACAACACTTTCAAGAAGATTGCTCGTACACCCGGCGCAATATGGGACATTGAGGAAAAGCGTATAGTTGCAAGTGATGACGTTTGGGGTTATTTGATCGAGGTAAATTACATGTATAAATTTCATAAACAATTGTGTTGTACTTTATTTATCTTCTACTAAACATTTTTTGTATTACAAGATGAATGATTTTGCAAAGGCGTATTACTGGACGGAGGAGCCGGAATTTAATAGATTGGCATACATATTTGGCTATGATGATGATGTGAAGCTAGAAGGTGGTAAGAAAGTAATAACTATCAATTCATCTAGCTCTAATATAGCTAAAGAAGAAGTCATTTCTCCACCAATGCGGAAGCCATTAACAAAGACAACGAAGAAGCTTGATTTTGATACCGTAACAGACCACCACTCGAGCAAGCAGGGAGGAAGTATATTCGGTACAATAGCAAGACGTTTGAAGAAGTATGACTCAAAGGGGAAAAATGAATCCGGTTCCTCTTCTTGCGCATCATCGAGCCCGTTCAAGTAGTCTTCCAGATGTGTCTCGTTTATATCAGTTTAGCCTATGTGCTTTGTTTTAATCTACTAGTATGCGTTCTTTTTTATATTCTGTATGTGTGTTTTTTTATGCAACCTTTAATGTTCAACTGAATTGTGGCTTTCTTGGTTTTTTTCTAATTCTAATGTAACTTTTATCTACTCATTTCACTTGTTCCTTCTCATTTACAACAATTATTTAATTTAACATCTCAGTCCTTAAGAACTGACATCACAATTACAATAGTGAGAGAAGAAAATGACATGTGGAAGAAGAAAATGACATACAAAAGAAATTAAAAATGCAGTCCAAACTTAGTATCAATCAATTACAAGGTACAAGAGTCTGCAATAATGGATGAACTAGGCAGGATGAACTAGCAGTCTAGCATTAATACGAGTTTCAGTTTACATAACCAAGCAAAACAGAACATATAGCTGCTAACAAAAAGTTCAACCAAAAGATTACATCCAGCTAATATGTAAAGATAACATCCAGCATTTGCACTCTCAACATAATCTCAAATATGACAACGTGATACCAAGATAATAAGTAGCCACACATCTTAATTTCCACCACGAAGGATACGGAGCACATATTCCAATTTTGCATCTTCAGGTAATCCCAAATAAAGTTCAAACTTCTTGTCATTTTCAATTAACAATTCACACACACTTAACTTATCATTCATACTTAATCCTTCAATATTTGGTATATTATCAAATATTTCCATCCTCGCTTTGCCTAACACACTCTCGTGACCTAATCGAGATGCAATAGTTTCCGCTCGGGAGTTTGCATTCCGACTCAGGCCTTCAATCATTGCACAAACCTTGTCAATACCATCCAATACTTTGCGTTTTTGTCCTTTACCTTTTGAAGCCTTAGGAAATGAGTTGACGTTCCTTTCATCAGGTTGACAAGAGTTGTTAGATGCACCATCCCCGGAAATCAAGTCCTCCATATCCACACGGTAATCCCCTTGCACATATGCTTCATCAACCGAAGCATAGTCTTGGTCCAAATGATTGATGGCTTCGTTCACACCGAAAGCACCTTCTCCATTGGCTCGATCTTTGCCAAAGATTTCTTCCCAATCCTCGTACATAGGCCAGCTTCTTTTGTGGATTCGTTTAGCATTTGCATCAATCTGTGAACACAATAGAACATACACTGTAAGGATAGGTACTATGGTATATATATTGAAAAGTTGAGTACAATACACACACTATATTACATACCTTAGCTATGTTATCCCAAAGAGAGTCGTCACAGTCGACAGTGTAGTTGCCATTAGCATTGAATCCAACTCCACTGTAACTAAGAATTGTACACAAGGAGTTGTAGTCTTTCTTCCAAATAGCTAGCTTGGAATGCATGTGAGGACTACCTTTCAAGTCAGTGCCAGACATCTTTTTCCTAAAGTTTTCTTCCAACTTGTTCAAATACCCAGCCCTAAAACCATTGTCTGATTTCCATCCAAGAGCGACCAATTCTTTCATGGCAATTAGCAACGTATCTTCTTCCTTAGCTGTCCACACTCTTCTACCCTTTTCAAGTCATTTACCCTTTGCACTAATAGCATCAGAACTACCTAAAGTGTAACAAATAAGACTATTGATCAGAAACTTAATTTTGTAGATGGTACACAAACAAACTGACTTCATAGTTATTGATCAGAAGCAATGTGTCTTTAAAACCTAAACAATTTTCAGAATTAGTCAATGCTTAATCCAGTACTGAAGGGGGGCTATTTAACATTTTTCACAAACTAAGCATGTGTTATGGAAACTGATGATAGATGCATAATCATTTATACAAACATCCAAATACAGCAATTTCTTTAAGACTGATTTATATGACATAAATGATGAATAAATTCTTCATGAATCTCAGTTTCATTATAACTCCATAAAGCAGTCATTCTAAGAACAAAATATCAGCAATAGAGCATTCAATGGTGTAGTACTTCAAGCTCAGCACATTTGACACTGCCATTATATATTTCATTACATTAAAATCACCAAGTCATGAAGTGAAAGGGAATAACAATTTCAGTAAAGATAAGTAATTTTACATGTCCTTAATCAAGATATAGAAAACCCAACATTAACATAAACCAAATCAGGATTACTAAACAAAATTAAAGAACACCCAAAACATAAACCAACGGAATACAATCAGGATTACTAAACATAAATCTAGATTACTAAATTAGGGTTAATAAAGAACTACTCAAATCAGGATTACTACACCCAACGGAATAAAGAACTACACCCAAATCAAGATTACTAAACAAAATTAGGGTTTTTAAGAATTAAATCAATAACCCACAAAGAACTACACAACGAAAAAAAAAAAACATAAATCATACATTGTTCTGTTGACGCCATCTGATTACTGTGAAATAGGAGGTGAATAAGTGATTTTTGGCTCTTCAATTCGCTGTGCTTTGTGGTTCTTCAAATTGTTGCAAAAAATTATTTATGTCCGTCTGCGTGAATTGCATATAAAATTGGGTATGAGACGTAAAGAGGGATTCAATATATGGCAGCTGAAGTTTCCCACCAAACAAGTTATTAAATTATATTGTGTATTCATCTCATCTACCAAATATCATATTAAATTATCCAACTCAATAATAATACCTGCCAAACACAATATAATATTATCATACTTCAAAAAAGTAGCCACCAAACAAAATATTAAACACTGTTCAAACTACATTTTTTAACACTATTCACACTATTAATAATGATTTCAAGTTATCATTCCTCATCTCATAGAGGATACCAAACGCACACTTAAAAGTATATAAATTAATTTGAGAATATCAATTTTCTCACTCTCCCACTACATAATTATTATGTCTTCAATTAATTTATTAATTTGTATTATTGCTAATTAATTATAATAATAAATTATATTTATTTATATGGGTTGTGGGGGTGTGATAGACTATTCATTTCCTCACTTCTTAATTATCTTTTTTCTTATTAATTAATCAGTTAATTTGTATCTATTTATTTATATGCTCACCCCTATCTTCTTCATTCCCCCACTTCTTAATTAGTCTCTCTTTAATTTATATTTAATTTATAATTAATTAATTAATTAATTTGTAACATAATTTAATTTAAATAATGAAGATTTTTTGTCATGTAATTTTTCAATTTTCATTTAATTGTTTTGTTATCACAAGTAAATCAAATTACCAACTTAATAAATGTAAATGAAAAACATATTATTCTATTCTATTATGAGTTAATTCTTAATGTTAAACATAATTTTTTAAGTATGGAATGTAATTTAATGTAATTTACCTATTTTAATTTGATTTTTTCCACATACTAAATAGATCAAATTAGCAATTTAAAAAATGTAAATAAGAAATATATTTCATAGATGTGCTACAAAGTAGTAATAATTAAATAGTTTCAAATCGTGTTGCAGTTTAAAATTAGAAAAATACCCACCCTATATTAATTAAGAAATCTTCAAATAAAATTAATAAACAAATTTTTATATCTTTCACTACAAAAAAACATGAAATATGAGACGGATGGGACGACGGACTTCAAGTCCGTAGTTAGCTCACGACAAACTGGTGACAGACAACAACGAAATAGCTTGACGACGGATTTGAAGAAGGACTCACGACGGGTGTTTTGGCGTGCATGTTGGCGCCAAAACTAACGACGGACGTGTCCGTCGTCAGCTCCATCTGTCGTTAGTATTTTTAATTTTATTTTTAATTATTTTTATTACCTAACGACGGACGCAATCCGTCATGATGTCCGTCGCTAGGTCAAATTAAAACACGTCTCCTTCCCCAAATTGAATTAGTCGACTTCAACGCCTCCAAACCCTAGCTCCAGCGATTCCAACCACCAACGGCGATATTCCACCACCGGAGTCCAGGTTTGCTCCTTCCACTCTAATTTCTTCTTTTTCCTTATTTTTCCCTTTAGTTAATCTCTAATTTCAAATCATAATTTCAAACATGTTTTATAGTTTTAATTCATATACACATGTTTCAATAACACAACCCGATTGGTATGTCATGCACAGACTGTTGAGAGGGGAGTACATTTGATATACTGCATGTTCGACTCTTTCCTCGATGAGCATCGGTACCCAGACGGGACGTACACTGATGCAAAATCGGAGGCGACAGCGGTAAGTCTTAATTTCAAAGTAATATATAGTTTATAATTGCAACCTTTATAATATGTTATTAACAAATGTTTATTTCTTGTTTAATTACATGCAGACTGAGGTGTTTGCCCTTGCTGACGCGGAACGGGCCCAGCTGCCTGAGGGGGACCACGATGCGGTGGACACCAACGAGCTATACTTGGAGGTTCTTGGCGCCCCAGACAAGAAGAAGAGGTTGTTCGGTAAGGGAGGCGCAGGGAAGGCGTTGAGAGCCTCCAGGTTCAGTGGATCGTCGTCCGCCTCACGAGCTACCAGGAGCGAGGTTGAGGACCTGCGGCGCCGAGTTGAGGAGCAGGATCGCGAGCGACATGAGTACATTGCCGAGCAGAGGAGATTGACTGACCAGATGGCGCTCGTGCAGTCTCAATACGCTCAGATGACGCAGTGGATGCAGTCTTAGCAGTAGGGAGGAGCAGGTGGTCCCTCATTTCCCCCGTTTCCCCCTCCGAGTTTTCCCGATTCTGATTCCTAGACTCTATCATGTATTTGATAAACATATTTGTACGGTTGCTACATACTATTGTTTTGTATTTCAATAGTTATAACATCTTTGGTTATATATATTGCATTTTGAATTTCAATCAATTTCGTGAATTTTAAATTATCGTTGAATGTTCTATTTTATTTGTATTGTTTGTTGTGACAGGTTATAGGTTACCGGTATTAAAAAAACAAAAAATAAAAAAATAAACCTAATGACGGACTGTGAATCCGTCGTTAGGTCAACGGTCACAAGTTAACAATGGACAGTAAAATATATAAATAAACGTTTGGTTTGGTTTATAGTTTAAAATATATGATTTGGTTTTTTTTTTTATAAAACTATGATTTACGGTTTCAGTTTGGGTTTTTACAAAATAAAAATCAAACCAAACCGCAAACCGCAAAACCGTAATATAATTATTATATATATTAATGTGTATAATAACTTAACATAATATAAATTATGTATGTATATTGTATATCATTATCATAATATATTAATTGAATTAATATTTTGTTTATATAATTTTTTAAATAAAAATCATTTATTTATTTTATTTGGTAAGAGATAAATTATTAAATTATAATGATTGATTATCTAACAAATCAATATATATTTTTCTTAATTTCTTCTTCTTTACTTACCCTTTATAACTATATATCTCAAATTCCCAATTAGTAGAAAAATATTATTGTTCATTTAATGATACACATTTCTTTATTTAGTAAGTTTTAAAGAACAAAATTTTCTTCTCAAATGTTATTATAACTAAATATTGGTATGCGTGTCAAAAGCAAATAAGTCTAATTAAGATGGACGGAGGGAGTATATTTTTAAATAATTTGTTTTATTTATTAGTCAAGTATATGTGTTATATTAGTGTTGATATTTTTTTTTGTTATACTAAAAAAAATGACACATAGGTGATAATAAAATTTATTTATCAAAATTTTATTTATATTTCTATTTATTTACTTTTTACATCACAACGGAAAAACACTCAATAACTATACATTACATGAAAATTAATAAACACACGATATGATAATTAAATAATAGTAAACCGTAAATCGAACCGCATCAAACCGTATTAATTCAGTTTGGTTCGGTTCGGTTTAGAAGTTAATTCAATTTGGTTTCGATTTCACAAAAATTATAAACTGTATTTTATGGTTTGATTTGGTTTTCATATAAAACCGCATCAAACCAAACCGCGAACACCCCTATGAACACCCATAATGATTATATATATTTAGGGGGAAATAGGCTGAAATAGCTGTATTAATATAGCAAACAAAAATTTTAACCATCTATAATTTTATATGAAATAGTAACCACTCTCTATTTATTTTTCTTTTATTGCCCTTTCATTAATTAAATTAACATACTTATTCATTATATATACTTTGAAGAATAACTGCTCATAATCGAAAAGGAAACTGCCTTCTTCCGTCTACAAATTTTTATAGCACTCACGACTCCATTTTTGCAATTGAGATTCCTTAATTCTCAATTTAATGTTATACTTCCACTTTGAAGATTTCTAATTATTAACGACATGACACAATGAGTAATATGGTATGTTACTTTTCTTTTATCTTTTATATAGCCACCATCTAGTGATTATTAGTGTTTATAATAATAAATTTTCCTCGTTTTTGATATTTTGCAGACAAGTTCTATGTGCGTTCTTATTAATTATGGAGGGGCTTGGTTGAATGACGAATATGTCGGTCGAGTAACATTATTCAACACAATCTATCTAACGAGAATGGTAAAGAATAAACTTAATTCAATCATTCTTTTTCTTCAATCAGTTTAGTAATATACTTCTAAATCCTCTCAAAAGCAATGAAAGTCATACCAAATAAACACATTTAAAAGAACTTCGTAAATTGCATGATTAACACAAGCCTAAAATAAGCTAACCATCCTTCATTAGACCGCTGCGATATTTGACCGACTGGTTGCTCGAAATCAGGAGTCGTGATTGTCACTTTCACCTTCCATTATTCCACCTTCAAAACATCAGCATATGTAGACTAGAGTAAGTTTAAAAAGGCACATATTTTTTAATATGAAAATAGGAGGCCTTTAAAATTTACACTACTGCAAAATGTTAGAAATTTTCTAATTCATTTACTTTTAATTGCTCTGTTGAAGATTAGAACAATGAAATGAGCTTTTGGTTGAGTCTACACCCTGGGACATAATGCGGGGATAAGCCAAAAACTTAATATTGAAGAATTTGGGGGAATTCACAATTTTGTAAAAGCTCACAATTCTGATTTGGCGGCTAACTTTGAGCGATATGCTTTTCAGGGATTTGAAAGAGGGGGTCGTTGGCTCCAACAAGCTCAAGCACAGGTCGCCGGAGGGGCAGAAAAGCTACTGGCGGCAACCTCGCGGCTTCACTCAGCGACAAATTGATTGCCAGAAATGGAGGTGTCCGAGAGGAACACGAACACGAATGTGATTATAATTTGGGGGGACTCACGATTCAGATTTGGAGACAACCCTCGAGCGATGCGATAAGTTTTCTATCAATTTCAAGCCGAGATGTTGGCACCGGCAATGAGTGGAAGCTTAGGAAGATGGAGAAACTATTGTGGGTAATGTCAAGCTGCCCTCAGTCAAAAATTGATTGCCGGAGATGGAGGTCTCAGAGGGAAGAAGAACACGATTAGAATTTGGGAAGAAGAACACGATTAGAATTTGAGAGCACTCACGACTAACATTTTTGGCAAAAGTAGTATGCGTATATACATTAGATGGGTTTTCTTGTATTTTTACGCTTTATATTAATTCAATATTAATTGTAATTCTTTGAATGGCATTAGAGCTTTATATTAATTCAATATTAATTGTAATTCTTTGAATGGGATTAGAGGAAATAATGGTTAGATGTTTAGATTTATATTTACATGGCTAGATATTGAATTTACTAGATACTTATAGCTATAATATAGGGGTTGCCCAATATTTAGCAGAGGACGGGAAGGGAGGTCTCATTTGGAGGCTTTATTATTGACTTGTATACTCGATTGCAAGTCACACAATTCACGACACTTTTCAAAGTAGGAAGATTATTTCATTTGCATTTCATTTTTCAAAAACTTGGGACCCAAGAAAATCGCCACCTATATATATATATATAATTTGCTAGCTCCATATCAATTTCAATTTCAATTTCAATATATATTCACCAAATTAAACAATCTTGAAGCCATGAAACAAAAACAGTACTCTGCAAACTGTGTTTCTTCTTCTTCTTGCTTTTCAGTTCCATTGTTGGGGTGCCTTTGGGACACACTAATATTCCTAGTTTTTGGTGCAAACGATGATGACGAAGCCACAACTCCTGCTTCTGCTACTGTGCCGCCGCATCAATATTTTCGACAACTTCAACACATCAAGATATCATGATTATTATATATATATATATTATCATTACCAACCTTAATTTCATATGTTATCTATATATATATATATATATATATATGCAGATTAATAATTTCCTATCATTTATAGTGGAGTAGAATACTGCTATTAATTATAGTAGTACTGTGCTAAAGTTTTACTTTCATGTGTTTCTCAGTATGTAACTAATATATGTATTGTTTCTCAATTACGTTTTGGCACCTTAAAATATATTTTATTTATTCAATATCTGCTCCTTTTCTTTTGCTCTTATATATATCTATCTCCTTTTTATCTTTTGTCTACCTTACTAGGGGCATCAATGGGTGGGTAAATCGAATCCGAAACCGGTCAAAATCCGCTTATTTTAAAGTTATGGTTCCAATTCCAGTTCCGGTTCCAGACTCGTTTAAACCTGGTCATGTTCGGTCCGGATCCGACACGACCCGCTAAGATACGGTTCCGGTTCTGACCCGACCCGGCCCGACCAATTAAATTTTTTTTTCAATTATTTTTTCAAGCATGTCCAAACCTGGCTATATTCAGTCCGGACCCGACCCAACCCGTTCTAACCCGACCCGGCCCGACAAATATTTTTTTTCCATTTTTTTTTCAATTGTTTTTTCCAATTTTTTTATCTTAAAGGGAAAGCGAAAGTATCCTTTTTACTAAGTTTAGCATCCTCCATATTTTGTGCATTCAAAGTTTGTATCTAACTGCAATGCTAAAAGTTGACTGAATATTTTATATTGTAATTTTCAAATTAAAAGAAAAAAATTAAAGAATTTAGCCCCATGTAATTTTATTTACAACGCCCCCTAATAAAAATGAACCATTAATGAGTTTCTTTTTTCTCAAAGAATATCTAATACTTTATTAACAAAAAAAATTCAAAACTTGCATAGCCTAAAAAGAATACGAAGAATATAAGAAGAGCTGTTTAAACAGTGACAATAAATCATTTTCTTATCGAATTTTACAAAGAACATAAGTAGAGCGTTGAATTTTATTTTTATTTTTTAAGAGAATTAAAAGTAAAACCAGTTATTATTATAAGAATAAATGGATTTACCGAATTGAACGGTAAGAAAGTTTTGGAAAATTTTATTTCACTATATCAAAATTTTCGTTACATAAATCGAAAGCGAATTACTCACTCCGAGAATTTAATAAATCATTACATAAATTTTATTAAAAGTGAGGATACTTGTTTCAGTTAGTTTGGGACGAATTCGATATATACTTGTCTCAATATTTAGTTTGCTAGTTTGTTACTTGTCAATTGTCAATATTACTAATTGTTGTCGCCATTCAATTTGGTTTATAGCTTTTTAATTAATTGCCAATAATTTACATGTACAGAGTCTCTAAGTATCTCAATTTCCATGCATGCATCTAAGTATATGGACGAACAAATAAGACAAAGAAATATAAATAATTTCACATATAAAAATAAAAGTTAGATAATAAATTTATCTATCCACATTTTCATAGTTTTTGTCTACTACACTCACAAAAAGACTGTAAAAAGTACTAGTATTTACTAAATTTCATCTATTACAGAAGAAATAAATAATCGATTTGCATAAAAAGAATTAAAGTCACTTCACACACTTGCATCTTTTTGGAAGAATTAATTAATGGGACTACAGGCTAAAAATTTTCCTTATGGAAATCAAATTTGGTGCTCGTCTTCCTAGAGAAATGTTGAGCTAAGCTTCTAAGTTCCCCAACAAGAGTAGGTGGGCCACAGTAGAAAACTCCTGCAACCAATCACACATCAGAATTAGATGAAGAGAAGAAATAGTAATCCAAATAAGCATTAGGACACTAGTTCAATTGGAAATTAAGACACAAGGCTTACTTACCAACTGTTTGATCAACATGGTTGACAGCCACATGCTTGAAAACCCGGCGCCAATCGGGCCGCGCGAAGTGCGCCTTGACTCTGGTCCCCGACACGATGTCGAGGCCGGTCTTGGCATGCTCGATGGACTGCAGCATTGCGATGAGGGCGGATCGAGCATCTCCCTGTTCGTACACACTTGTGCAGTGGTTGTGAAGCTCGATCACTCCCTCGCTGTCCTCTTGAGCCACCTCGTCCATCACCCCTTTGAACCACTCGAACGACCCCGGTTCTCGTGTCACCCAATACATGTAGGCACGCCGCGTTGCGCAGGGACTTTTAGTGTCCATTGTCTTTTGGTGTTTCGTGTTGTTGAGCACGTCCTTGACGATACTGATTAGGGGCGTCGCCCCTATGCCCAATCCCACGAGAAGGACCACGTCGTACTTCTTGTAGTCCTGCGCCGGCGCCCCGTACGGACCGTCCATCAATAGCCTTGGCATCCTATTTTATATACGAATGAAAGAAAACATATAGTATTCACATATAAGACTTGCAACATGTGACCTATATTATAGCAATCAAATGCACTACGTACACCATACTTTCTTACTTTAGTGTCTTCTGACTTTGTTCTGTTTCACCTTCATGGAGATTGTTGGGAGACTGACATGCCTACGTAAGAAGAAGCCAAATATTACGGTTTTATCTATGCCCAATTTGATGTATTCTCTTAGTACCATATATATGGTTTTTGAGATGTGTAATTGATAACTCCAGCCGCTTAATAAAATATGTTCTTCTCTTTGCTGTGAATGTATCCAATTGATGGTAAATTTGTGTCTACTTTACGTTTACATTCCTTGTTTTTTCAATTAATCCTATTTTGTTACAATAAAAACATTCGATTTTTGCGTTAAAAAAACCTGGGAGAAGATGGTCTTGAGTTGGGAGGTCCAATCACCCCGAGTTCGTATGTGGATGCTCAGATAATCATCTCCAGGAGCTGATGTTATGGAGAAGGGATGCCTTCAATAACAAAAACATTGCACCAAAGTTTCATTAATTAATTAAACGAGCTAGGTCAAGTGCATGCATCTGGAGTATTGAGGTTTCAATTATAATAAATAACCTACCATTGGAAAGGAGAAATGGCAGAACAATTGACATATATATACTGCCCACTTGTAAATCTGAATCCATGAGGCTTCAACATCTGCAAGGACATCACATTTCCTGGATAGATGCTCACCTGAAACACACACATCATATAAGATTATTGATAGTATTCATTTCAATTCAATATTTCATCTCTTTTGAGCAAGAAAGCTTGTATAATCGTACGTTGGAAATGCGAAGAGTCTTGTGTCCGGACCTAAAAGCGCGGATAAGGCGCTCGGAGGCATATAGCATCATAGGCAGAGCAAGGTACATCCATGTCTGCATCACAACATTCATCAACTTCATAAATATACACGTTCCTTTGTATTGTAGTGACAAATTTAAACATTACCGTTTTCTTGTACCACTTCTTGGAGAGGTAGAGAAAATGTCCGTGGACAATGAATATGCAGTAGAGCAGTACGAATAGATGGTGCGAGTACCAGAATGCATTGAATCCAGTTAGTTTCTTTAAGGGTGTAGGGAGGTGAACCCTGTTCCTTCTCAGCCACGGCTGTGCTAATGTGAAGGCTATTGCCATCAGTACAAGCATCACGACCCCCGTCCACCCTTCGGTTCCTTTCACGAACCACCAATAGTTGTTTGGCCTTTCTTCTCCGAATAACGGCTTCATGGCTTCGTACTCTGCATCCGTAGCGTGTAACAATCGAGGGAAATCGCATGTCAAATGGGCGCCTACATGCAGCCCTGTCCCAACTACTATACCAAGAGCTATCACCTTGTGAAAATTGATGTTGTCGTCGAAGGGAACAGCCGCACCTAGCTTGGTTCGAGTCCTGAGCCACGTAACCGTGTTTCTGCAGACGGGTAAAAGCACGAGAGCCATGTTGAATTTGAGAGTTTCAGCCCCGCCTTTAGCTGTGGCAACGCAGTAGCCCATCACATGAAACACAGCCTTGTGTTTGTACTGGAAAAACTTCCAAGTGAAGAGGCCTGCACATATTGACAGCCACAGAGCCACCACCCAAAGCCTCTTCCAGTTATCCGCAACAAAGTAAGACACTCTCCGTGAGCACCGCTTCATGGGGTTGCTCTCCTCCGTTGTCCTCAGCTTCTGGCTCAGTATCTGGCTCAGCATGCGGCTGTCTCTTGTGAGGTTAGTCGAGTACGAGGGTGCTTGAACGAGTAACGTCTCCAAATTGTGCAACTACACATGGTATAGACAGTATTAAGACTGAAGATGAAACATATGCACAAACACTACTAGTGTAAGAGTGTTAAAAGTTTTTCTTACCTCAATGTAGCCGTGGTTTTCGGGGTCTAACTCTTCCATGATCAGAGCTGCGTACTCGTCTGCGCTTTCTTGGATCTTCGATAGGCGATTTGCAGCTGCACTGAGTGTGATGATCTGCGGTTAAAGAGATTGTTATTTTCAAGTTGATGCTTAAAGCTTCATTTATGTTTGGAAGAATTTACCTCTTCCACCTCTTCTTTATTAATTCTCCCATCAGCATTCTTATCAACCCTGCATTTTTCATCACAACCCCTTATGATTAGATTGAATAACAAAGTCTCTGTTAATGCAATTTTTCATACCTAATGAAAAAATAGTTGAAACTTTTGAAGTGGAGAAAGAAGCTTACATATCAAAGAAGGTTTCAAGCCTAGCATCAAAGCTTGTGTCTGAAATCTGCTCCCAGAACTGGTGCAGCTCGGCCTCGTTTATGAAAGGCGTGGCGATGCATCTCTTTCGTGCTAGAGAATCGAATAGTTTATCTGCAAACTCACTGGATTCTTTCATTCCTACCCATTGTTCATGCAAAAATAATTCACATCAAGATTCTTTTTTTTGTTCATCATTTAACCATGCAAATAGACATCACTCACAGACCTATGCACTCTCCAAATTTTGATCTGTGGAGGGTTCCACCAGCAGCGAGTTCCAAGAAGCGCCTACGGATCTCCGGCCAGCCCTCGTCTCCAAGGCTTGTGTTCATGAACCGAAGGCCCTTGAGGGCAAGCACCGCGCCGGACTGTTTGCTGTCTGGCTCTGTAGGCCTCTTCAGCACTTTCTTGAAATGGAATGAGAGCTGAGAGGCTAGTGAATTAGGCATTTTGTCTAAGTCTTGATGGGAGTCTCTTATGCTCTCTACGGACAACGAGTCGTCCCTAACATTGAGTGTTATCTCAACGTAAGATTCGTTGCCTTCTCCTGTGCTGCTCCTCTGCTTCTTGTCACTCTGTAAAGGGCCGCTGAAAGAGACACGGTTGGTGCGCTTGACGCTTCCTGAATCGGGAAACAGGGCCTCATCCATGTCGTCTTCCTCGTATACGAGCCTATGATCAAGAAACACACACAGACATGGTGTCATAGTTTACATATTGAGCATAATGTTGGACATCAAACTATCATGTCCTAAAACAAAGTTTGTACTAGAAAATCCTGTCCAAAATCACAGATTTTGACTAGTTAAGGTTCAAGTTGAGCAAGAAGTTACATTTCTCTCATTTAATCTACATTTCTTGCTTGCTTCCAGCCCCACATTGATTACTAGATTTTGCCAAAACAAGATTTTAAATTTTCATGAAGAATATCAGCCTATAAGCCTCAGTTTACGGTCATCATCTCACAGCATTTCAAGCCAATTTCCTTACATTTATAACATATTGTTTCAACAACTTCAATACGAAATAAAGAAGTAAACAAGCTGCAGCATGAGCACAATGAAGCAATCACATATTACTGAGAAGCTATGAAGTCACGCATGGTATTTTATGGAGAGAAAATAAATATAAAAAAAGGAGTGAATGCTTGAATTTTGCTGTTAATTCTAACATGTAAATGCATGAAACCACTGAAGAAATAAATATGTATGTTGTCCAGCAACACATAATTCGTATGTGTGATTAGGACTTACAAATTTACAATGACAGGCAAGAGTTTTTGGGATATCTTGAGAACTTAGTGTAGATATGTTCATATGTACTTATTAACTCTTATGTCTATATATATAGTGATTGTGGAGAGGAATATAATGTGAAATACATATAATATAAGAGCATGTTTTTCTCAAAAAGGAACAAAATTTGTCATATTAAAAGGATATATAGGCGGGAAATGAATCAAAGTCAAAAGAAGAAGAATCTGGGGGCGATGTGCCTAGTTTTTTCTTTTATTATTTATTACATAAGCTGTTTTGAGCACTTTTCAAACCCCAGCCACTCATACCTTAGTGCTCAACTATGCATTTCATTATTACAATTTTAAAAATTCTTCTACAGTTTCATGATTATGATTTGAAGTTATCCATTTATCCAATTCATTTTCTTTTGTAAAGTATTAGAATATATATATATATATATATAGGTGAACAAATATTAGATAAAACTTCTGTGAGCCCGAGACTTCTTATCTTAAAGAAAGAGACCATCTTAAAAAATACTAATAATAATTTTGTGAGCCCGAGACTTCTTATCTTAAAGAAAGAGACCATTTTAAAAAATACTAATAATAATTTTGTACACGAAAAGTGTGTTGTTTGTTTTGGCAACTTCAATATATAATTAGATAAAAATAAGTAAATATATAGCCAACAATTTAGTAACCAATAATAGTTGGGTAATTTCATTTCTTCATTAAAAAAGTCAATGCCTGGTGGAATGGATTTCATATTTGACCAAGATTTGTTCCATGTTCTTTTAAAAAAGAATAAGAAAATGATTTGTTCCATCCATAATTTGTGCAGATTCAACATTTTTCTTAATATTAATTTTGTAGAAAATTTGACAATTTAGGGTGGCAAACAAGTTAGGAAATGGAACTCTGTGGGCACAGCATACTACTAAGGTACTATTACTAATGCATCTCATCTAACTTAGTGCTGTACTACAATATTATGAAATTTAAATATTATTTTATTTAAATCATTTTATATATATGTCGTTATAAATAAATATTATTTATCGACAACTATGCGTTTAATAGATATAATTTTTTATTTAAATTGACCGAGTCATGATGAGCTATTTCCTATATGTTTTTTTTCGAATGTCACCAAAATATTTTGAGCCTAAACGAGTTTTCTAGATATAATTTTTTATTTAAATTATTTAAAGATTTATTTAGAAATAAATATTTTATTCACATTTTTACAAAAAAAGGCATTATATTTATAGCAAACTAGCTAGCGGAGTAGTATATCGTTAACTTTTGTTTGGAAATTAAAAAGTGTGTACTAATAAGTCTCATAAATGTCTAATTTTTTACTTTAACTTTGTACTCCCTCTCCGTCCCACTATTTCCGTCATCTTTTATATTGAGATAAGTGTATTATTTTAATAAAAAAGGACGGAAATAGTGGGACGGAGGGAGTATATAATTTACAATATGAAGCATATACTTTGCAATATTCCTAATTCAGGTGGAAATATTTGATCAGCTCTACTTCCATTTTTTGACTGTATGTTTTTTTTCCTTATCTATTAAAAGTTTTAAGATTTAAAAGAAATAAAATTTTAGAATGTCATGATCGTGCTATGATTTTGCTGAAATTTAATTTCATGGGAAGTTTAAGAATGTTTGAAAGTTTATACTCGCTCGTTCCACTATTTATATCACGTGTTATTAAAATTATGAGAGTATTTTGATAAAAACAAAACATAAATAGTGGGATATAGATAATATATTTTTATAACAAAGGTTTCTATCTTCTGCTCCGAGACTATAACTTTACTTATATATTACAATAAGTACATAAAAATCATCCGTAGAGAAAGAAGACAATCCAACGTTCTATCTATTTCATTGTACATTAGTATTATTTGAGAATACCAACAATTTAATGATAATAAACTATATATAATGATTAATTATATTTTGCATATTCAAGTTAATTTACTTAATTAATGAGCTTAATTATATAGTAACTAACCAAATAAATATTATCGTGCTCAAACATGACTAGTTTAACGATCGACATGTTTTACTAAATGAACCATAACAACTTTTTGTTATATCGAGTCTAGCTATAAATAGCACAGCAACATCTCTATTCATTTAAAGTCTTAGACCGAAAAAAGAAAAAAACAAAACAAAAAACAAAACTAGTATGTTCATCAATGCTGCATGCATGTTAATTTGTAAGGCGGTAAAGAAAAAGAAAACACATATATAGAATTATTGTGAACTTAAACCATGACATATTAGTAATTTTCATAATCAATACAAAAACGTAGTGCATAATCACATATAAAAGTCCCAACATGCAACACCAGCTTTAATTTGGCACCTCAAAACATATATACAAAACACAATTTGCATTTGCCCAAAATGACGAGTGAACAATGCAGCCAGCCTATCGCCCCACCATATATATTTGCTATAAATCCCATCATTGCTTCCTGTAATAATATCATTGCATGTCACATGATTGACCATGATGCTAAGATGCATGAGAAAATTATCTATATAATATATAGATATAAAACTAGTAAAAATATGATAGAATGTGAAGAATTCACCTTGTATTAATTCTTCAACAACATTGCTCCTAATTTGGTGCTTAGCTCCTCGCAAGGATCACTAGAGCCACTTCTGCATTCAACAAACACCCACTCTCCAAATATGAGATACTACACACCACATTTGAACAGCTCCCACAACATCAACACATGCACACGTGCGCGCGCACACACATATATATATAGACAACAAAATAATTTATTGGGATAATCCTCATACTCGGTGTAATAGCATCCTCGAATTTTCGCGTCCATCGCTAGTTTTTGCCAAACGCAACCGCTCCTCGACAGAGTAGCACCGTCGCCTAATATCAACAGAAGGTACCTGCACCAGACATTGTGATGAGATCACAAATCATTACATATATATGTGTGTGCTTACAAAGTACATAATGCCAAAGAAAACTACTACCTAGCCCGAGTCAAGGCTACGTTAGCCCTCTGTCGATTCTCAAGAAAGCCAACGGAGCCCCTACTATTGCTCCTGACCGTCGAGATTATGATCACATCTTCCTCACCACCTTGAAACCCATCAACAGACTTCACATTCACTGAAAAATCATCATTCGCATCTCTGCTGTAAGCCTTCCCTAGTGCTTCCTCGATCGCGGTAACTTGAGCTTTGTAAGGAGATATGCACCCAATCCTCACCTTTTGCTTGTTCTTCGCACATTCTATCAAATAAAATACACTAAGAAATAGCTCAAAGCTTTTGAATTTTCATTAGTTGTTATGATAATGATATATACCTTTATGCAGAGTGGATACTAATTTATAAACCATTGATACTTCTGCTTTGTTCATAAGGCTGCGCCTTTTGTCAAACTCCTCTTTCCCATTTGCTACATTAATAAAAGTATATGGGCCAAAGATTTTATCTTTAAAGAATCGTTTCTCATAAGCACTTTGTGTGACATTACACCCATTCTTGATCTTGTTTGCATAGAATTCCTCATTTGGAAATAAACTGATGGAAGGATGCATTCTGTACTGAACATTGAGAAGATGCTTGTTGTGTCCTAACTTCACAAGCCTCTCGAATAGGCTTCTCCCGAACCCTGCCTTTTCGCATTTCTGGATAACAACAAACAATGTCATGTGAAAGTGTATCTCAACTTAAAAATTGCGTGTTGTCAAAACACCAACCACAACACACTCACTCGAACGAACAAAGAAACACCAGAACTTTTTTTGCGTGGGTTCAATAAGATAACCCACGCGAGTCTCACGACTAAAAATGTTTTATTAAAAGAGTAAAAACAGTAGTTACAAATAGTAGAATCCCTCTAACTATTCTATCAACTACTCTCACGAAAACTACAATCTCAACGAGATTTAGAAATCAATACAAGAAAAATAATCTTGTAATGCTAAGAGATATTAAGCAATTCTCTGTAAGAAAGGTGTATCAAAATATTAGCTTTAGAATGTGAGATTCATAAGCTGTTCACACTAAACAACAAAATTACACGAAATGTTGCCTCGACACCTTGTACAACATTTGCACAGACTCGAACCTCTCAAAGATATCTCTCTCAATTATGCTCAAGGTCAGTCTTCTCTTCCAGATATCCTTCTCATATATATAGGACTCAATGGGCTTCATTTATGGGCTCTAGAAGATCATGGAGAACTAAGTGGAGATGCTTGGAGTGAAATGTGGAAAGTAGTTGTGCTGCTGCAAAATTCCTGGAATGTTGTTGCGACAATTCAGGTAGCACGTATTGACTTGGTCAGCTGCTTAACTTTCTCTCCTACAAATGATTTGACCAAGCCTTTAACGTCTTCTCCTTGATTTTCTCAACCACTTATCGCCTGTGCTGTTGCGACATTCCCGGAACATGCGGGTTGACCAAGTCAGCTTCCAACAGATTCCTCCTCTTTCTCTAGTCACTTCAACTGACTTTCCTCAAAATGTGGCACTTCTTCTCCTCCTTCTTTTAAGCCACGTACAAGACGAAACAAAAACAATTTTATAGAGTTAGAATAACTCTAACATCATGGTATTGGAAGAAATAAGGCCAACCTGATCTGCATATATATATATATGTAGTATGAGTATCAAACCTTGCTCATAACCATTGCAGGGAGCTGCTGCTCGTCTCCAACAAGTATGGCATGGCGGAGCCCCGGAAGCTGCAGGGGGATCGAAGATTCACATTCTTTGACTTGAGCAGCTTCATCTATGATCACCATATCAAATAGTGCCATTTCTTTCATTTGTTGGAGCTGTGCAGCACTTGAAACAGTGCAGAAGATTAAGCAGGCATTATTGATACAGAACTCCTTGATCATATCAGACTCTATGAATTCTGGGAGTGAGAGATTTCCAGTTAGGAATTTCATTAGCATCAAACAGTTGAGTTTAGAGCTGCAGAAATCATCTCTTTCAAGAATTCTCCTAGTTTCTTCAGTTGGGATGATTGCCTTCTTTTGATGCAGACATGTTTCTAGTGTTTGGAGAATACTAGTAACTCTAATAATTTTCTCTACCATTCCCAGCTGAAGACAAGAAGTAGGCATATGTGTGCACAATCCCTCTAAGCAATGGACTAATTTGACTCTGAAAGCACCAAATGTACTTGCAAAGAATTCCTCAAAAGTCCACACTACAGAACTATCATTTTCTTGATTCTTGGATCCACTTCTTTCATCCTCTTTGCATCTAACTTTTTCTAAGTAACGTCGATACATACTTTCAGGGTCCTCGAGGAATGAGATCATCTCATTAACTATGCATTTCCACCCACTCAGCGGGGCAAGGAGGCGTGCCAGCTCAGCAACCCGATGATCAAGAAACACATGATGAAGATCTTCATGCTCCTTAATCTTTATCCTACCCCCATTTCCAAGCAAGATCACATCTCCCAATCCGTACCTCTCGTACCGTAATGTCTCGTTCAGACAACTCATCAACCTCTTGGTCACTCCCAAGATAGCAACATTTGTAGGAGCACAAGTCACAGTTCTGCACTTCAGCCTCAAAAGTGTGAATACTAAAGAAGAGATTGTCTTCGTTTTCCCAGTTCCAGGAGGGCCCCATATCAGCTTCACACTGTTCCGGTGCCGACATTCTGTTAGTGCAACACAATTTGAAACTGCAGCCTTCTGCGACTCATCAAGTCCGAACGAGCTTATAATTTCTCTAGACTTAGCCATTTCACTTCTCTCACCTCTCTCTGTGAAGCAAACACCACAACTCTCTTCTATCTGCACATTCGGGCTAACTCTAAGCACATAAGTGAATATAGAGGAGTTCCCTCCTTCGGTTTGGTGCAATGCATCCCAAATCCGGATGTTGGTGATCAAGTTAGTTAGGCACACAAGAAAGAGTCTCTGTCTATCTCCCATTAGGCCCTTCTCAAAGATTATAGTCTTGGAAGAAAGAATCCGTATCTTGGCAGAGGTTTCACCGTTAGAGTGTTTGACTAAGGCGAGTGTGAATGGTGAATTAGGCCTGTCAAAATCACTAATGCACTTAGGTTTAACATCCGTTAATGCAACCAAATCCCCATAATGAGGCTCATATCTAGAATTATTTTTCAAATATAAGGTGAATAACATGCTCTCATTAGAGTCAGTATGTTCTTTCTTTTGCTTGACTCTTGAGATCTCAGAAGATGGCGCAGAGTACAAAGCAGTGACAATAGAGTTCAAATCAGCATGTGTTTCTTCAACAAGTGGGATCTTGAATGAGTTCAAATAATGCTCTACACATGAAAATGTTTCTGGGATTTTCTCAACCTGCAATGAAATTTTGGTAGTATTTGAGTTTGGAAATAAGTATATAGCAAGAATGGAAGAAGGGTAATGATCATATATACTTTATCCTTGTAAAGATCTTTGTTTATTATGTCAGCTACAGACCAAGAGAATTTGATATCAACTAACTGGGGAGTTTTGTGATTATCTTGTTTCTTCTTTGTTATTGAGGCCATCATGCATCTTCTCTTTTGTGGAGTTCTTCAACTTCCTCTCGCTTCCCTACAAAAGATGCATAAAGATTTGGTAACAGATACAGAAGAAGACATTATCAAAGAATATAACATATGTGAATATGAAGAGAGAAAGAGCATAACATACTTGCAAAGAAAAAACTTGAGTATATAGTAAGCCCATCTTCACAATGCTAATATGAGGAGTTTAGCTGGGAAGAAAAGGCATTTAGGAAAATAATGATATAAAGGCATAGTTTATTTATTTTGGGACTTTTGATCTACTACTTTAATTTATTTCATCCTTCCTTTCAAATCTTTTCGCAATACATGGCGGCCTTACTTTAATCTACTTTAATTTAATTATGTATTAAAATTTTATTTTATTTTTTATAATTTATATTTTTAAATACAGAACTAGAAAAAATATACGTATACGTTAAATAATTTTGTAAATATTCTAGTCTGATTAGGTCGATAGACTAGTTCGAAACCAAAAGTTTAAGATTGAGATATTAAATTTTCAATCTGAAAATTTTCAAACCAATTCAGTCCGGAGACAAAATAAATTGGCAATTCGAGAGTTGTCCGAAATCGAGTGGATGGACGAATTAATATCTCACTGCACAAAACACGCCTTTAATTATGATATAATTGTTTATTTATTAGTATTAATTATTTTGATGTTTAATTAAATTCGGTTCGGATTATTAGGGGAAGAAAGATCCATGATAGCTAAGGATTTGATAAATCCTAATTGAAGATTACTATTATAATATTAATAAAGCCTAAGTGGATATGAATAAATACTGATTGATAAAACTAAAATTATAATTGATCTTTTCATACAACCTAATTGATGATTAATGGATCGTAACTGAGGATTAAGGCATTATAATTGGTCATTAATATACCATAATTATGGATAAATGAACATAACTCAAGAAATCAAAATAATTCTACATTATAAAAAACTTACAAAATAATTAAGTAAATTAAAATAATTAAATCAAATTGGGAGTCGGTGACAAAAAATGAAAAACGGCACAACAATAGGTAAATTTTTTCCAGATAAATTATAAATTATGTATCAACAAAAAATATATTTATATTACTCTAGGATTGGTATATAAAGCAGTTAATGGTGGGGTTATAATTTCTCTTTTTTATAGTAAGGAATCTTTTATATCTTAACACTTAAGAAAAGATTTTTGGGATCTAAACGGTGGCGTATCAGCCTGTGCGGTGAATAAATTCTTTTAATTAATGCAATTTTATATGACGAATAATGCTTGCATTTTATCTTGACGTCAACTAAAATATTTCAAAATCCCATCTATATATTACGTTTTAATAGGCGTAGGCAAGGGGAGTCAATTGCCCCCTTCATTTCTTAGTAAAAATATTTATTATACTCTTAATAATATTAATATAATTTAATATTTTTTCAAATATGTGAGATAATTGTCCATCTCTCTTTCTCTTCATATCTTTCTTTTTTCTCTCTCTCGCAACAGCCACCTCCTCCCAGTCCCGCCCCTTGAGCTTCGCCCGATTTCAGAGAATTCATTTTGCCTCGTAGGCTTCGAGCAGATTCGACACGGTTCATTCGCTCCACTCGTCTCTCTTCAGTCGATCGTTCGCCGCCGCCGTTGCAACACTTCTCGGTGAGTCCGTAAATCTGATCTCCTTAGTGTTAATTTCTTGTTGTTTAGGTGGTGGCTGATCTCTCTCAAAAAAAAATTAGGAAAGGACAAGCTTTGCGGTTTAATTATCTGTTTGAGAAGGGGGCCTTCCTTCCGCAGCCTGATGGAACATTTTCTAGCTGTCTCTTACTAGCCCTCACTCGACTTGATGAATGTAGGTACTTTGTACACTGGGGCCAATCATCGTCCTATCTTGGATGAAGAAGGATCTAGCAGAATTGTGGGAAGGAACTACAAGAAATATAAACGAGAAAGCACATCTCACAGGAGTATAAACAATATAACATCCCTCGGGCTAGATATGTGAGTCTATTAAAGTTTACTGGGGAACATTAGAACTTCTACATCTTGGTAGTCAACTAGGCTATCAAAGGAAGTGTATTTCTTACCTGTATCAATATTGTCATAAATCATAAAAGGGGCTCAATTGCATTTATTTTTACAATCAAATTGCTGTATGGAAGAAAAATATGATGCCTATTAATATTATTCTCTTTTATGAGATACTGGTGCTGATGTTTTGCAGTTTTTATATAGCATAAATTGGAAACTTCAATCAGATTATATAGGAAAAACAATTGAACTTCATTTTTGTAACAACTAGTCTTCTTAGATGCAACACTTAACCCCTTCACTGAAATATTTCGATGATGATGTGTTTATTATACTAATGAATTCTCTATAACTTTTCAATATTTTGCTAATTAATTAAATAAAGAGCATCTCAAGCTATAGTTTAGTAGATTAATCAAAAAGTTAGATCACCCTGATTTTAGTAGGGTAGATGATTACATGATATAATTGATTATTTCAATGATTTCATGATAGTGAACTTAAAATTGGTTTAATTAGTAAAAGTATCCACTCATATGCCTTCAAGAATCCAAATCCCAAATTAAAGAATATGGTATTTTTTCAACGATGATTTGACTTATTTTTTTCTTTATGTAGACTATGTTGAAGTATTTCCCGCAAAAGGATAAAAGTCCGTCTTTGGCTAATACGAGTTCCAACGAAAGTGTTAAAGTCTCGCCCAAAATGCCTATGGACTCAACTTCATCTCATAATTTGAAAGAGAAATCACAAATCATTGATGCAAATTCTGACTTGCCAGAACTCCCTTCTGATCCGGGAAAGCGATAAAAAATCATCAAGCATCACCCTAATATTCTTGAAAGAGATCGTAGGAAGTACTATATGGATGGTGCTTGCCAACCAAATCTTGAGAACTTCACTCAACGAGATATTGATGGGATAATGCGTAGGTTTAACCGATCTTGGTACGATGAATTTAAGTGGTTGGAGTATAGCATAGACAAGGATGCAACATTTTGCCTTTATTGTTATATCTTCAAGAATGAATTGGGACAGGGAGGTGGTGATGCATTTACTCTTACAGGTTATAGGGATTGGAAAAACAAGTCTAAATTTCGAAAGCATGAAGGGGGTCTTAACAGTGCTCACAGACAGGCTTTTAGTAAATGTGAAGATCTACTGAATCAAAAGCAACACATTGAGCCAATAATACTTAAAACAACGGATGAGAGAAAAAGAGACTATAAAGAACGACTAATTGCTTCGATTGATTGTGTCAGGTGGCTTTTGAAGCAAGGACTTGCATTTCGTGGTCATGATAAATCAAGTAATCAAGGCAACTTTTTAGAACTTCTAAAGTTCCTTTCCAACCATAATGAGGATGTAAGAAGAGTTTCTTTAAACAATACCCCTGGAAATCTCAAGTTAATAGCTCATCGCATTCAGAAAGATATTGTTAGAGCTTGTGCATCTGAAACAACTAAGTCTATACTTGAAGAACTTGGTGATGGAGTTTTTTGTGTTCTTCTTGATGATTCTCATGATGTATCAATAAAAGAACAAATGGCGGTTGCCTTGAGGTTTGTTGATAAAAAAGGTCAGGTTCTTGAGAGAATATTGGGATTTAAGCATGTCGAGTGCACAAATGCTATTTCACTCAAAGTAGCACTTGAAGATATGTTGAATGCACATGAATTATCCATATCCAGGTTACGTGGACAGGGATATGATGGAGCTAGCAATATGCAAGGAGAATTCAATGGTTTAAAGTCTCTTATCTTGAAAGAAAATCCCACAGCATATTTTGTCCATTGTTTTGCTCACCAACTTCAACTCGTTTTGGTAGCGGTTGCGAAAAACCACATTCGGATTTGTGAACTTTTCCTTTTGATGACTAACGTGGTTAATGTGGTTGGAGGTTCGTGCAAACGAAAAGATAACTTACGAGAACAACAAGCTGCACAAATACTTGAAGCATTGGAAAGTGAAGAACTTAACAGTGGACGGGGATTGAATCAAGAAAGCACTCTCACTCGTCCTTGTGACACACGTTGGAGCTCTCATTATACTACTATCCTTGGCATGATAAATTTATTTGGTTCTAAAAAAAAATTCTCTGGACCGACCCAAATCGGGACTCCGAGTTCGATCTGACCCTAAAAAAAATTAATTCATATTTAATTATTCATATTATACATATTATTTTTTTAATGTTCACCAATAATTTTTGAAAAAAAAATTACATAATTAAACATGTTTTATATTAATTATTCTCAATTCTCAATAAAGATATAAACTAAAAATCAATTTATAACAAAATAATTTATTAATTCAACTCCAAGTTCATAAATAAAAATAAGTGTAAAAGATATTATATATATTTCTTATTAAATATATATATATATATATATATATATTATTTGTATGGGTCAGTTCTCTAACGGGTCTTGATCCGAACAGACCCGATACTTCACCGGTCCTAAAAAATGACCCGAACCCGAACCGTTGCAATAGATAGGCGGCCAGGTTCAGTCTGAATTTGCTCACCCCTACCGTGCACGAATTGATTAAAATGGATTTTCACTGTATTATTTTTTGAGTATGATCTTAAAACGGAGTAATTGAGTTGGAATATTTGTAAGTTATTCAAATACGGGATTAGTAATTTATTCCAACTCGATTGGCGAATTTTGTCAACATAGTGAGTCAAAGGTAAGTTCCACAATACAATATTTGTAACTTTATATAATAACTTGGATTTCTTAAGGGTCCATTTGGTAGGCATGATATAGTGAGATGTACTAACTTAATCTCACTATATCATGCATTTGATAGGAAAATGATTATCTTGACGGCCCGAGATTATAATCTCGGCCCGCCACTGTAGCTATGGATATGGAGGGATCCCTCCAACCACTAGGTATTATTTTTATCTCATGTCTACAGTAAAAAGTGCATTAACATCAAAATACCATTATACCCTTTACCTCTCTCCTTCACAATCTACATTGGGCAACACACCTCACTTATAAATTCGCCATGATATCCACCCGTTGTTAAAAAGTAGACATGGGTGATATAATTAAACGTAGAAACCATATTAGCTTTAAGGACATTATGGTATTTGTACTACAAAAAGACTCCTAAAGATTATTTTAATCTTCCCAACCAAATGAGATATTATTTTTATCTCATAGTTGAAATTTCCTACCAAATGAGAGATGAGATTAATTTTATCACCTCAAATCTCATCCCCCAATATTATTTTAATCTCATCTCACTATATCTCATCTCCCCTACCAAATGGACCCTAAGAGTATTTAGTCATAATAATCTTGAGTGTTTATTAGGAATGTCAATGGGCCGGATTTCAACCGGATTTTATTTAGTCCAGATTTAAATTCTTATTTTTTTCGTTTTGTCCAGATCCAGCCCAGATCCTTTGAATTTAAAAAAATTAGACTCAGACCCAAATCCATTGGATCTGTGGATTTACAGGTGCAGATCCAGATCCATATTTTTCTTAAACAAATATTCAAATTGAGAAAAAATATTATGTTGAAAATATTCAAACATTAAATTTTTCATCATCCAAATAATATAAGTTTGTACACCATAAAAATGACATAGTCATTCAAATGAGTATATTCCAAAAATCAATATTTGTAACCATCGAGCTTTTTTGTTATTTAAACTCATTTTTAGACGTATTATTTCATCCTGAATTCATATTTTCTGTAATACCCCATTTTTTTTAAGTTCCGAAATAACGATATTCGAACGCGTTTGTAATATAATCGGAAAAAAAAATTTGAACGTTTAGTTAATTAATGAAATAAATTAATTGAAGAGGAGTTTTGAATTTAGATAAATAAGTAATTATAGAAATTTTGATTAATATCTTAAAGGATATTAATATTAAGGGGTATGATTACTTGGTATATATATGAGTAGGAATATGTTATATGAATGTGTCTTGACAATTTAAATGATATGCATAGGTTGCATACACTATAATTATGTAGTATAAATTTATCTAGGTATATATGTGTATATATAACCACGCTTGTTCAAATATATATAAGCAAGTTGCTAAAATAAATTGTTACAAGCTAGAAAGAAACCACACGCAATATATTATATTGTACAAGGAAAATTGCAGTAGTTATATATGGAAGGAAAGAAGATAACACTTAAGAAAAAGGCACATGCATGACATAAATGTATAGATAAGCATACAACATACAACTTGATAAGTTGGAAGAATAAAGGGATAGAAATACTCAAGTGTATTTAATAGAATAAGGAAAGATAATAAACTAAAACACTTGATTTTAACTATAAATTATAAGCTATGCATTATATAAATATACATATATCTTACATTGTTAGATAGTAAGTAGATAAAAGAGGTAAGTGTTACATAAAGCAGCATGTTTAAGGGAAAGAAACATTGAAAGGACAGTTAAGGGAAAGAAACAGCAGCCATGCTGCTGCAAAGTGGCTGTAAATTAGGATGAGAAGGGAGGAGTTCCAAGATTGATCCATGTTTTATCCCATGCCTTGCTTACCTACAGAGATGATTAGACAGATTAGGAGATAGCAACAAGTCTATTAATAGAACTATCAAACTTAAGCACTAAGTTAATATCACAGCCTTGCAATATAACTATAAAAGGGGTAAAGGGGCTGCCCCTTTGAACCGTTTAACACACCCAAAAACAAATCAATATGAGTTCAGCAACCACAGTCTTCAGTCAAGGAGAAGGAGATAGAGATTAAAGGTAGTCTCACCCTTAACTTCTTTTATATGTTAGTTAATGAATTATAATACTTAAACTTCTAAAAAAAAAAAAAACAAAACTGAAGCTTGATACTTCTTGAACCAAAACAGAGTAACAATTAAGCAATTCAGATTCCAGAAAGAAAGAATAATTCATGCAGTTTCAGATTTCAGAAACTAAGAATAAATTATGAAGTTTTCAAGTACAGTACCTATATATATATATATGCTTTAAAATAGCAGTTTAATGGCCAGAATGTGAACTTAGAATCCATGTTCATAGTTTGAACAACAAACCAAAAGCATCTATAAAACAGAACATAGAAAACAGAGGGTAGCAGTTCTTCTTCAGAGTATGAATACACATTTCTGTTAATGTAATCAGTTGTAAAACTAAGCACAAATTTCAGAACCTTAAAGATCAAAATATATATATAAGAACATGCTCAGAATTTAATTAAAAACCTTAAGCTTCTAAATAGTCTCAGACACATGTTTGAACTTCAAGTAGAAAACAGTAGCATCTAAACTTAGAAAACAAGCACAGATTCCAGAACACAAATACATATATATATGTATTCAGATTTAGAACAAAATATTCCAGAATTAGAAAACCAACTCAAAAGTTATAAAATCTCAGAAATTTAAAAGAAACTACCTCACATTGCAACCAAACCATTGGAGTTCAAAACCCTTCTCTACCTAACTCAATGTATCAAACCATATGTAGGTTTCAGATTTTGAAACATAGAAATATGAGACACAAATTAGAAGCAACTTTAAATTAGAACCATTATCCACACTGAAATTCAATACAAGTTTCTGATTATCTTTTTAGTTTATAAAATAAAGCACATATTACCAGAACATAGACAAAGCTTAAGAGTTAAGTTCAGATTCAGAACATTGAGCTTTAAGTATAAGTTTCAAATTGAGGAGCCAACTCACGAGTTATAAAGTTTCAGAAATTAAAATACCGAGCCACCTCCAGTTACAAATAATTTTAGAACCATTTTTGAGACAAAAAGAAACCTTCAAAACAAGAATAATTTCAGAACAGTAAAGAAACAACTGGAATTCAGTTTAAAGCATTTACAGTTCACCACTAAGAATCATAAAACTGAAATCATATCCAAATCAAGAAAATGTATTTAGGTTCAGATTTAACTATCATATGTGACCAATAACTCACATTTAGCCCAAATCCAACTTATCCACCCAAACATAATGCTTAATAGAGAGTAACAAGAGACGGGAGGCAGACTTATCTACTGGGTGCAGGGACCCCAGTGGTGATCCACCCTTCCGGGTCTCCATGGCCGGGCTGTCCAAAAGGACAAAGTTTCACCAAGTCGTCTAACTCGAATCCATTCCTTTCCAGTCCTAATCCCGTCCAAATTCAACTTCCTCAAGGCAAAAGAACAAACATAATCAGAAAGGAAGGAAATCAATTAAGAAACTACAGAACTCACCCAAACCCTTCCCAAATTGAATCTTAGTGCAAAAATCTAAACATGCAGTTTCAATTCTGAAACTTTAAATGCAGAAATAGAGAAGGAATAGAAATAAATGGAATTTAGGATTTTCAAACCTGAAAACAAAATTCTAAACTGGAAAGAAATAAGAAAGAGATAAGAATTTACCTTGGGGTCGCCGGTAAGGGGAGCTCCGGTGCGTTCTTCCTCCAGTAGCAGTCGAGAGATAGAGAGAGCCGAGAGAAAACAGAGCACCGATAGAGGGAGGCATAGAGAAGAGAAGGAAAAAGAGATGGTGGAGTGAATTGTGTCGTCTGGGCGTGAGAGAAAACAGAGACAGAAACGAGAGATGGAGAAGGGAGAAGAGGGGTTGAGTTTTGGAAGAAAAGAGAAAGAGGCGAGGGAGAGAAGGGGGGGAGCAGCTGTGTGTGTGAATGTGTCTAGGGAAGGTTAGAATTAAGTTAGGATAATTAGTTGGGTCGAGTATGGGTAAAATCAACGGGCCGGATCAAATAAATCGGATATGGCCGAGTCAATTAAAATCTGATGGGCCGATTAATGTCAAAATCTAATGGGCTAATTTCAAGAATTATCAATTGGGCTGAAATTAATTAATCTAATGGGCCGAGTTAGTAATCTTAAGATAATTAATACTTAAACTAATTTAATTAATTAATGAGTTCCCTTGATTAATTTATATGGACTAGTTTAAGGATTATAATAAGATGAGGCTTAATTAAATTAAGCTTGTCCTTTTAATTATGATGGAGTTTAATAAATTAGTATATATTAATGGTGGAAGAAGGGATAGTATATATATTAAATATTAATATTTAGAGCTATTAATTTAGATAATTAAAGCCTAAGTATTAAATCAAGGAGATCCAATTTATTTAATAATTGGGATCTAAATTAAGGGAATTGATATCTCTTATTAATTAAGGATATTATTTGAGAGATTAATATTTTAAGGTTATTTAAAGAGTTAAATAACTAGAAATTACAATATTATTGGAATGATTAATTATCGAGAATTAATTATTTCATTAAGTGTTAATACACTTATTGCACTTAAATGCAATTACCAGAGTAATTGAATCGAGGATTTAACGCCTTAAATAATATTGATCTGAAGTATCAATATCTCGATTAACGGATCGAAATAAGAACCAAGAATAAAATATCTTACGATTAAATGTTTCAAATGCACGAAGGGCATTTTAATTTATACAAGTTTTTCCAAAGGTTCGTACGAGAGACCTGTTTCGCGTTGCGAGACCAAAGCAAGTGCAAATCGAAGTTATCCAAGTAGGCTTTCTATTACAAAGAAAAATTATGTGTGCCTGTATGCTATTTAACGTGAGAAAAATGTTTCAGAGTATTGTCTTGCCGAAAATGATTTATGTTTTGTATAAATGCCTATCTGGAAGATTCCTGAATTAAGGATCTAAATAAGAGGAAAATCGAATTCGGGTTCCAGTGGGTAATCATCCCCACTCGAACTAAATGTGCACAAAGAGGGGACCGTGAGTCGTCGGAAGGTGTCGACCGGTTCGGTATCCGTAGAAGGTGGCCACCTTCTCGGTGCCATTAAGAGGGCAGATATGGCATTATACTAAAGAAAATTAGACGACCGTCAAACAATAGGATCTTTCGCAAAGGAATTTAGTGAACGTAGGTGCTTTTAAAGACAAAATCCTTACGTGTCACTCTTACGGCATTGACAAGTATATATGTATGGATGTGATTTTGGCATGTGTCTACTGAGTACTTTTGTACTCAGCCCTGCATGTATTTATAAATGTGCAGGTTAAGACGTGATGATGGGAGATGCTATGGCGGGCTTGTCGGTCTTTATTTAAAGTCTTGGGTGTCTACGTGTCTTCATACACGTAGACTTCAGTCGATCCTTATTCCGCTGCGTGAGTTTCCATCAGTTTTTGTTTGGCGAGGTTGCCAATTATGAAAATTAACTTCTTGTCTAAACTGAATTCAGTTATTGAAGTATCTTTCGTTTCAGTCAAAGCTTTCAGGGTTCCATTTTATCCTACCTTTAGTTATTATCCTTTATTTATCCTTCATTCAATTATTCTATAGTCGCGCGCCCGGACTCTGCTAAGGACGGGGCGTGACATTTTCTCTCTTCCAAACCCTAGATATATTATTTTTAGTTAATTCCTTCGTAATTTCATCTCGGGACGATGGATTGAGAGAGAGTTTGACGCTCAATCCAGTATTCTATCTTAGTAAGTTTTATTTAATTCTTATCTTTGATTGTTTTTAAGAATTGAATTGTCATTCTCTACCTAGGGTTTAGAATCTCTTCAATTATTTATTGATTGTTCTTGATTTATGCTTTGTGATTTAACTCGTGCTTATTTAATTGAGACAATTGGCCACCGTTTTTGATTAATTGTTTGTTGGTTGAGATCGAGAGATAATTCCAACATAGAACTTGGTTAAATCATTAATATTTCAAAATCGGAGACGTATGAATTATATTCATTATTGATTTGTGATTTTTCTATTGTGTGATTCGAATACGTAAGCTAGAATTGTGACTTAATTATTGAATACGAAAGTTAGTAATTAAACAACTCTAGGAAATCACTTCTTAATTACGAATTATTGTTCTTAATTGAGGAATTCTTCTTAAGGTAATCTAATTACATGAGAAGTCGTCTTCTTCTGGGCATATGCATCATAAGATTTTCCGCCTCGGAGCTGAATAGCATGACAATGATCCTTCGGGTTCATCTCTGTGTTGCTTGAAAATTGTCCCAACTTGTGTTGCGCTGCATCCTTGTTCGCCATTTGTCCAACTTGAGTCTCCACCATCTTCAACTGCTTCCCCATAGCTGCTACAGTGTTCTCCAATGTGGAGATCCAATGGCTTCTTCGGCTCCTGAATAACTCCATTCTGAACTGTGAATCCTGGTGGAGGCTGCAAAGCATTATTTGTATTGTTGTAGGAGAAGTTTGGATGATTCCTATTGTTTGGATGATATGCCTGATTCCCTCCTCAAAATCTATTCGGTCTGTGGGCATGATAGTTCTGAGACAGGAAATTCTGCTGATGAACATGATGAACATAGCTAAGATCATCTAACTCGCTCGGCTCCTCGACTGAATGAACATGCATCTTCCCTTTCTTCTCGCTCTCAAATTCCCTTTTCAGAATGGTGAACTGCTCCATCAGATTGTCATACTTGGAATCCACGTCGGCAGATGCAACTTTTCTGATCGGTTGTTGCTCCATCGGCCACTAATAGTTGTTTGAGGCCATCTCCTTGATGATTCGATCGCCTGCGTGACTTTCCTATTCAATAAACAACCTCCTGCAAATGTGTCGACGATGCTCTTGGTGTTCGGGGTTAGCCCACTGTAGAATTGAGTATTCTGCTACGCCATAGAGAATCTGTGCTGCGGGCATTTCTGTAGAAGTCCTCTGAATCTCTCTCACGCCTTGAACAGTGACTTATCTCCAAGATGAGAAAAATGGGAGATGTCTGCTATGATCTTCTGTGCCTTCGCTGGTGGGAAATATTTGGCGAGAAATTTCTCGCACAAAGATTCCCATGAATTAATCGTTGTCCGGTCCAAAGTCTTAAACCACTCCCTCGCCTGGTTGTGTATCGAGAATCCAAACATCCTCATCCTAATAGTATCGGGGGGAACTTCATTATGCTTGATGGTGTCGCAGATGTTGATAAAAGTCTCCAAATGGGCATTTGGATACTCTGTGACTCCTCCACCAAATTGATCGATCTGCAACATGTTGTTCACATTGATGTTTGATCCCCATCCTCCTCCTTGGAACTGCTCCATCGGAGGGTGGTACATGTGGTTGACTGGCCTCTGTCGTGGTGGATTTGTTCGGGTCATAGTTTCCTTCAATTGATGCTGAAGGATCTTCATGTGAGCTCGCATCTCCGTCATCTCGTCTTTCGATCCCAACTCATTGGTTTGATCTCCCATTGCTTGATTTCTCCTTTCTCATCTCTCTCTCTTGTGCGTTCTCTCAATCTCCAAGTCAAGCGGGATAATTTCTGCTTTCTTGGATCTCGTAATCATGCACTAGTTGCACAAAGAGATAAAAAGAAACCAATAAAACAGAATTAAAATAAAATAAGCGCCTAAAGTAATAATCAAATATCAAAAAAATTAACAGTGTAGTAATCTACACAGTCCCCGAAAACAGCGTCAAAATTTGATTGCACTATTTTATACACAAAAATAGGTGTAATATAGAGCAGTCGAGTATCGTATCCACAGAGACTGATAAGCGAAAACACACTGGCTAATTCACGTAAATATCCAATTATTATCTAGAAAAATAACACTTGGAATAATTATGAATAAATATAAAATAGCCTAAGAATAAGCAAACAAAGGTATGAATAAAAATATAATGAAAAATGATTTCAGTGGTAATGCATAAACACTAAATCAATCAATGGATTCAACAATCAAATCTAATTACCATATTTTAATCATAGTGCATGTGAAGGTTCGCATAAATAACCACACACTCCGGGATAAAGCAGTCTATGATAGTGGGCTAATTTAATTCCTATCTCCACTAGGTCTCAAAAGAATTAAATCAGTTACAAAAGGCACACAAAGAATATCCTCATACAGTTCTCATATCTCCGCTAGATCTCAAGGAAAAACATGTATTGTGATCTATGGGATCGGCTATGAATTCAATTTCGGATAAGACATCAAAATCATATTTTTGCATGCAATAATAGTGGTCAATTCTCACAGCATGAGAATTAAAATCATAAATCACAAACAAACATAAGACGGAAAATTAGGAATTAATATTACGAATTCATCAAAAGAAATAGGTCAGTACAAAACTCCTAGAACCACAAAAAGTCTAGCCACTCATAATAAAATTAAACATTAAATATAAATTTAAATAAAATAACATACACCCGTGTTGCAGAATTTACGACGTCGGGTTATCAATCCTCGATCACGAACTCTCCTCCAAGAATTTAGAACAAAAATCCAAAAATTGCTAAAACAGTGGTGGCTATGAACAAAAGATGTAAAAAGTGTATAGATGTCTAAAGGTAGGCAAAATTGTCCTAGGATTGAGAATGAACACCCCTTACATAGTCTTAGGGTAAAATACAATGAAACATAGAAAGAAAATACGAAAATATGGAAAGAATGTCTCTCACGCACGACATCAGCGACCCCAGTTTGGGTCGCCGAAATTTCTTCATGAGATCGGCGACCGCCGATCTGGTCGCCGTTGTATTCCAGCAACTTCGGCGATCCGGACGGCGGTCGCCGAAGTTTGTGCCTGTGTTCGGCGACTCCAGCCCTGGGTTGCTGATCTCGCTGTCCTCTCCTGCGGGCTTGGTTTTTCGTGCCCCGTGCACTCGTGCCTCGTCTCATGTCCTATTCTTTAGCTCGCACACATCTCTTCTCCTCGACTACGCCTCTCGGTTTCCAATAAGACTATAAACTGCCTAAACCTAGAGAAAAACACAAAGAAACAATAAAACGTAAAACCAACACAAAACAACCAAAACAACGAAATCAAATACGAACACACCAAAACAAGACAATAAAAGTGGACAAATGTATCATTAAAATCATGCAAAATGAGTGCTAATCACCAGGAAGAGCTTTAGGAGTTTTTAATTCTTAGTGTTATTTGTGTTCGTTATTTTCTTTTCTTTTCTTGTTCAGTGATTGTGTTTCGCATCGTGCTTGTTATTTTTATTTTATTTATTTTGTTTTATTTCATTTATTTTATTATTAGGTATTTTCTTCCGCAAGTTGCGTTTGACTCGTCTGCTTTGGTGGCAGATAGTGCATGCACGAGGGTCGTACCCTAAATTTGAGTTTAGCTCCAGTTGTGCATAAACGTGCACCAAAGGCAATCTCTTCGAATAGTTATCCTGAAAGGAGAACTCGATAATGGTGATCTCTTGGAGTTGGAGAGTCAGGCGAATGGTTCAGACCACTCAGAGACCGACGACAGCGAGACCAGCCGAATAGTCTGCATCAGAACTTTCAGTACATGGTGGATAATGCAGCTAGAGGGGATATTGGGAAGAAGACAGCCGAGGAGCTCACCGAGATCTTCGAGACTATGGCCGACAACTCTCAGCAAAGGAATACCAGAGGTCAGAAGAGGAAGGTGAATGAAGTGAGCTCCAATCCGGAGTTAAGGAGACAGTTGGTGGAGTTGACTAGACAGGTGCAGCGATTCGCGACCCTGATGAGGAGGCCCGAAGGAGGATTGAGAACGAGACATGTGGAGTATGTGAGGAGTTCGGGCATGGAGCCAACTGTGTGAAGACAGTCGAGCCTTAGATTGAGTACGAGGAGCAAGTCTTGGCCCTGCAAGGATTCCTGCCCCGTCCGAAGTTCGATCTCTATTCGAACTCCTACAATCCGAGTTTATCGATATCACTCGAATTTCTCGTGGAGGCAACCATCTCAGCCAGGCCAGAGCGTGCCGCACCAACAGTACCAGCAGCAGCAGCCATATTAGGCTCCACCTCACGTTTCAATCGAGGAGAACTTGAACCAATATGTGGTGGTGTGCAATCAAAGGTTCTGAGACGATCGAGGCCTCGATGAAGAGGGTGGAGATCCAGGTTGGACAGCTTGCGGAGACTTTGGGCGAGCTCGTGCAGCTCAATAGGAAGGATAAGCTTACTAGTCAGCCCAAGTGACTTTGAGGAGAAATACTTTTGTCGAGCTCGAGACATTAAATGAGCAGTTTTTGTTTTATTTCAGTTCTTTAATAATTTCCTATTTTCTTTTCCTTTTTGAATAATAATAACATAGTTGTGTCTTAAATTGCAGGCGACTGCGGAGTCCGGCTTCTTCATTCTTCACCAACCGACTACTCGCAGCATCCGGGATCTGGCGTATTGAGTCTAGCTTTTTGTTTCTCGGTTTCATCAGGGAAGTCTGTTGGGAACCCTACAATGTTATATTGGTTTTGATAATGTTATTTGAAACAACACTTAGTTAAAATATGAAATCTTAAATAAAGGAATTGATGTTATCTATTAAGGAACAACTTGTATTTAAAAGAAGCAGATTGTGATAATTTTCCTATCTGTATTATTCTTGTTGAGCTTTCCTGGACTCATCAATTACCTCTTCTTAAGGGCTAAACTCATTGTAATGATGGCAAAGTTAAACTTGGAAACAGATCGTTGTTTTGATCTATTCACAGTTTAACAGTTCGCTGTCCTCTGCCTTATGTTGGTTTAAGATTTCTTCTCGATTAGATTTTACAAGATCAAGATTGTAAAAGGAAGTTTGAATTTTCAAACTTAGTTATAGTGATCTATTTCTTATCCTAGCATTCATGACAGCTACAAATTTAAATAGTACAGATTGACAATAGTTCAACCATCTAGCTGTATAGGGAAGTCTTGAAGAAGGAGACAACAGCGAACTGCACTACAACAGATCGTCAAGAACAACGAGACAAAGTAAACAGCTAGAGGCCACGAGAACAGCGAGACAATATACAACTAGTCTACGAAGAACAGCGAGACAACATACAACTTGTCTACGAAGAACAGCGAGACAATATACAACTAGTCTACGAAGAACAGCGAGACAACATACAACTTGTCTACGAAGAACAGCGAGACAATATACAACTAGTCTACGAAGAACAGCGAGACAACATA
>JAPKLX010000038.1:221544-244290 GCA_026898415.1 Leonotis leonurus | reverse complement strand
AGCGAGACAATATACAACTAGTCTACGAAGAACAGCGAGACAACATATAACTTGTCTACGAAGAACAGTGAGACAACATACAACTTGACTACGAAGAACAGCGAAACAAGTTGTTGACAGATCGTAGCTTAAAACGATCTGTTCTCTCAAACACCTTCAAAGGTTAAGATCAAGAAATATATGTTAATTTGGAATCAAACCAATTAACAAAGTGTGGACAGCTCGTCTCGAAGCTATTGTAGGAAACAATATGCATCTGTCAAAAGACAGCGAGCTGTTATAATCCACACCATTACTACGGTGGACTGCCGACATACCTAAATTTGCCTCAAGTCAACCACTCAACGTATTGTCACATCAACGACATGCTTTAAGGAATGATGTTCATTAAAAATTAAATCTTCTGTACGGTGAATCATCTCCAGTATGGCAATACATTGGGAAATCTTGTGAAAGGTGGAAACCACTCTCATTTGGCAGCGCCTGTCTCAACATCACTGCCATGCATTTAATGCAGTCATTAATGTGTTGAAAAAGAGTACCATCGTCTCCAACGGATAGTTTCTTCAAAGAGGTTATAAATACCACCTTCACCTCCAGAAAGATGTACGAGAATTCAAGCCTTCATCCTGCTATTACTCTACTAAAATCTTCAAGTTATCATCACTCAAAACACTACCAACTCTCTAAAATTCTCAGTAATGTTAATTTTTTTCGTTTAGAGATAAAAGAAATACATATAAAGTATAATAATAAAATACATTTAAAATATCTATCTACTAATAGATAACTTAGTATGTGGGTAATAATGAAGTTAAATTTCATTATATAATAATGATATATGATGAAAAATCATCAATTTGATTGAATTATCAAATATACATCGAAATATACTCATCGACTATTTTTTTTATATTAATGAAAATGATATTAGATATAAAATAATATATAATTAATATTGGATATATATATATATATGTAAAAATAAAAAGATTATACACTTTTTATATTTATATATTATTATTTTAATAAAAAAATACAATTCATTCAATTTTTATTATCTATATTCAAAAATATTATATGTCGTTTGTTCGAATAATAATATAATTAAAAGTATGTTATAATTATATGTAATAAATTATATATATTAAAAAAAATATTTTCAAATAACGTGAGTTTTTAAATTATTTATATAATTTATTTTTATTAGATTTGAAAAACATATAATCTAATATAGAAATCTAGATATGATTATATAAATTATTATTAAATCAATTATCAAAATATAAATATCAAATTAATATATCACTATATATATATTATATTTATTTAAATAATATTCAAATATGGAATAGCATATAATATGATCTATAATATACATAGAAATAAATACATAACATAAATAGCATATGCCTACATGAAAAATGTCATATTTGTAACTTTTATATGAAAAATATCCAAAAGTTCAAAAATACCCTTAAATTTACTATTAAATCACACTACATTCATGTCACATATATTTTGTATGAAATCATGTTGTATTTTTTGTGGTATATATATATATATATTTAAATTTTATATTTAATATTTGATTTAATTGAATTTGGTTTAATTAGTACATGATTTTAACGTATTATTTATATAAAAAAGTTAGGAATATATGAAAAAATGAAAATCCGGTCGTATTTAAACAAAACCCGACCGTCGGATTTTTTTTAAATACGACTGGGTTTTTGTTTTTGTGTATATTCCTCATTTTTTTTATTTAATAATATGTATGTGTGGTGTTGGGTGTGTATAATTTTTATTTAATTAAATTGGATGTGTATAATTTTAAACATATATCAAGTATTTTTTTTAATTGCAAAAAATAAGAAAATAATTAATTAATACTACATTCCAAAATAAGATGCAAATATAATTTTAATTAAGGGTATTTTAGGTAATTTACAATCAAAATGGGCATTTTTCATATATTTTTTACAAAGTGGATATTTTTCATTTTTCGTTATAAAAGTGGTCATTTTACCCACAACACCCTATTTTTAATGTATTTATTATACTTTAAATTTATTAAATGGTTCATGTTATTTAAAAAAAATTAATACTCCCTCTGTCCCATGAAAGTGGTCATGTTTCTTTTCTCAATAAGTGTGCTTTATGGAAAAAGGAGGACCACTTTCGTGGGATGAGGGAGTATATAATATAATCTAGGGATAAAAAATTTATCACTTTAATAAATAAATGTAATACCCCGTCTTTTTAAGTTCCGAAATAAACGATATTCGGACGCGATTATTAAATATATATTGAACGTTGTAGTTAATTAGTGAGAATTTAATCTAGTTGAAGAGGAGTTGGTTTAAAATAATAAGTAAATAAAAAAATTTCTTGATTATATATTAAGAAATGTTATTACTAAGAATAGGTATTTACTTTGGAAATAATTAAGTATAAGTATAAGTGTTATGTTTTGAGAACTATATTATGGTATGCATAGGTTGCATACACCACAAGATAATGTGGTATAAATATCATCTAGATATATATATATAACTTAAGCTTGATATATATAAGTATGTGTAGCATGCACGCCTAAGCATATATATATGTTATGTTGTTGAAAATTCATAGGAATGATAAGCCACAAGTATAGATATATATATAGGTATGATGTAGGATTAATCAAAACAGGAAATGAATCATACGCATAAACCTATAAATATATATAACATGCAACCTAGATGTATTGGGAGAAGGATGAGGAAATCACACTCAAGTATGAGAATATATATATATATATACATTAAGTAAGGAAAGACAATAAAGTAGAACACTTGAGTTAGAACAAGACTATATATATATATATATATATATATATATATATATATTGATTAGTACAGTACATTACATTGTGAATAAACAAATTAAATAAAATCTAGGCTAAAAACATAAAGCTACACGGCAGCCATGCTATAATAGAGGAAAGAAGGAAACATAAAACTAAATAGAGGAAAGAAGGAAAGCTATCCATAATATGTAAGATATATGATCATCATGCTATAAACATAAGAAAGGAAACAGAAAGTAAGGAAGAGAACAAGCAGCCATGCTGCTGTAGAAAAGAAAACAGAGCATGGCAGTGGCAGTAAAGGGACTGCAGGCTTGGTTGAGTGAGGAAGAAAGTCCTCCATCCATGCCTTCCATGCCTACAAAACAATAGCATTAGGATCTATTAATCTAGCTATTCTAAAACTTAAGCACTAAGATAGAAAACACCACACTACAACCACATCTATATAAATGAGTAGAGGGCTGTCTTATGAAACGTTATCACCCCCAAAAACAAATCAACTCTAGTACAGTGCAGTAATCATATTTATCACCAGTGTTGTAAAAATCGATCGAGGCGTACGCCTCGAGGCGCGCCTCGATTCGATTCATGTCAAAAATGCTCCGAGGCTATAGCCTCAATCGCATTCTGCGAGGCTTGCGCCTCAATTAAATGAGGCGTACGCCTCGAGGCTTAAAGGCGCTGAGGCGCATCGAGGCGCAATTGAGGCGTTCCACTTCTGTTTCAACGCTAAAATTAACATATTTTTCAAAATATAACATCTTTTGGGCTAAAATTAAAGGTCCAATCTTAATTATTTATTAAGCCCATAAACCCATCTTAAAATTAAATACTAAAACTAACAAGAAAAGAAACAAAACCCTAAAACTAATTTGAAAAAAAGAAATCGCCTGTTTCTGGCGCTGCGCTCCACTTTTGTTTCTGCGCCATCTCCTCTTCTGCCCCATCTCCTCTTCTGCGCTCCACTTCTTTTCTGCCTTCCACCAGCGCCAGCCGCCGACCCCAGCTCCAGCAGAAGATTTTTTCAGCCAAAACAGGTCAGTTTTTTTGCTTTCTTTTTCTTGTTTTAGCTCTTGCTTATAAGTTGGGACTGCATCTTCAGTATATATAAGTTGGGACTGCATCTTCAGTATATATAAGTTGGGACTGCATCTTCAGTATATAAAAGTTGGGACTGCATCTTCTAAATTATTGTAAAGAAGTTGTACTATTTCAGTTATTCAGTATATATAAGTTGGGACTGCATCTTCTAAATTATTATTCTGGTGTTAAGTCTTTCTCTTGATCTTTTATATTTTACTAAATAATTGTGATTTTCAGTTGGATGCATTTCGTATGAAACAAGGGCTTTTTGGACGAGCAACGGCAAAAGTGAGTTATAATACTAGATCTCCCGGTATGTTTTAATTCCAATATATTGTATTTATTTATTTTTTGTTGTCTACAAATAAAATTTAACTTATATTTGTTTCAAACAGCTGATTGGTGGATACAATTTGGAGATGAATGTCCGGAACTTCAAAGCTTTGCCGTGAGAGTATTGAGTTTGACATGTGCAGCTTCGGCTTGTGAGCGAAATTGGAGTATGTTCAACCAAGTGCATACTAAGAAAAGGAATCGTTTAACTACAATGAAGCTTAATTCCTTGGTGTACATCATGTATAATAGGAGATTGAGGGAAAAACGAGTCAAAGTGAGAAGTAAAGCAAAGGATCCTTTGGAAGTTGAAGACTTGGCTTCTGATGATGAATGGTATGTAAACAATGCCAATGAAACACCGGATCCGGAACCGGAAGTTGATATTGAGATTGAGACACTTGATATTGAGATGCCATCTTCTTCGACAAGGTCGACGGGCAGTAAGAGAAAGAGTAACACAAACTCATCGGGTAAGTTTGAATTTTATTATGTTTGATATTATAGTATTTAGAAATTAGAATTTAGATTTACTTGCATAATTATATTGTTTATGAATTATAATTTAGGTCAAAATAAAAGGGGAAAACAAACAAGACATGTTCCGATGTTGATTGATGAACAAGAGGAGGAAGAAGACGAATTTGAGGAAGGGGAAGAAGAGGAGGAAGAGGAATACGAGGAAGAAGGGGAAGAAGAGGAGGAAGAAGAGGAGAATGAGAATGATGAGTTTGATGATTAAATTCAAGTTTAAAACTTTTGATTGATCATTGATCAATGGCCATTAAAACTTTAAATTAATGCCTTTAAGACTTTGGATATTATATTTGATGCTTTTAAGACTTTATGATGCTTTAATTTGATGATTTTTAGACTTTGTGGATGTTTTTTTATTATTGCATAATTTTTGTGAATTGTTTTTTCGCCTTTTTACTGAGGCTTACGCCTCGGACCGCCTCGAGGCTTACGCCTCGATTCACAAAGGCAAAACGCCTCAAAAGTGCCTTAGGAACTTTACAACATTGTTTATCACTCAAGAAGAAGAAGTAGTTAAAGTTGAGGTAATGAAACTGAGCTCTAGTTATACCTTTAAATTATATCTCTTATAGTTAATTTCAATGTTTAAAAAGGCTATTTTAAGCCTCGAGGCGTTTTCCTATAGTTTCACGAGGCGTAAGCCTCAAATCGTTCCGAGGCGTAAGCCTCGATGGAATTAAGAATAAAATATAAATAAATTATATATAGCACAAATAACACATAGAAAACACAACTATGTTACTAATAATCCATAAAAACAGTCTCATAAGTCATAACTAAGGTCTTAGAAGTCTCAAGACAAACGAAACATAAATTAAGTCTCTTAATAAAATAACATAATCCACTTCACACTCAAAAACTCAAATTGGCAAGAAGCTTTCATGATCATCATCATCATCTCCAGAGCCTGCTCCATCTCCACCTCCACTATCATCTTCATCATCTTGACCTCCACTTTCATACTCTTCTTCCTCATCAATCAATGCTAGTCGAGTGTTTGGAGTTTGGTTTCTTTTTCTCTTTCTTGATGCGGATGCCTCCTCCAGCCTCTCTTCATCCTCATTCACATCCTCAGTCACATCCTCATCTTCATCATTTTGGTTAGCTACCCACTCATCATCAGAAGGAATATCTTCCACAACTAAAGGATCAACTTCATCTTTCCTTGATTGCTTCTTAAAATGTTTATCCTTCAGTCTTTTGTTATACATGATGTACACCAACTTATTCAACTGCATGTGCTCAAACGGTTTCTTTTCTTCGTGTGCACTTGATTGAACGTACTCCAATTACGTTCACACGCAGATGATGAGCAAGTTAGACCAAGAACCTTCATAGCAAAAGCTTTGAGCTCTGGAACTTCATCTCCAAAGTTATCCCACCATACCACTAAAAATTGAATTAATATTAACTTATTAAGAATTCAAGATAAACTATAATAGAAGAATATATATATATATAATAAATACCCGGTGGACGAGTCATGTATGACGACAAAGATGCTTTGAAGCTGAACAATCCTTTCTTGTACTTGAAGTCATCAAGCTGCTCATCGACCTTCATATAAGTGTTTGGATCTTTTATGAGTCGATCCATACAATTATATAAACCCGTCTTAATCTCTGGATGCTCAGAAGCATTGCCACTCCATCTGTATCGAGGATTCAAATAATAAGCGGTTGCATGCAAATCCCTATGCAATTGCTTTTCCCATTTCGAATCAATGATTTCCCAAATCTCTTTATAGGAAGAAAGTTCATGATTGAAGTTCTTCGCTATATTCTCTTTTGCCTCATCAATAGCTCCATAAATGAATCCCATGGCCGGAGTCTTCTCACCATCAACAATCCTCAACACATGTACAAGGGGCTTTGTGGTTTTAATAGAATAAACCACACTTGGCCAAAATGTGTTTTCATTCATAACAATTTTTTTCACCTCTTTCCCATGAGCTTTCTTGGACAATGGATTGTTTAACCACTCTCGTGATACAAACATGGATTGCAATGGCTGCTTCAATTGAAACATACTATCAAGTGTCAAGAATGCAGTAGCAAACCTTGTCGCAGCTGGTCGAAGAAGATCATTTTTGGCAAATTTTCTGAAAAGGCTGAGCACTCTTTGATGGTTGTAGATGAAGTTGCTAACTTTCTTAGCATTTAGCAAGGCACGTTTGAGCTGTGGCAACTCACCAATCTTCTCAAGCATCAAATCGATGCAATGTGCTGCACACGGAGTCCAATACAAACTTGTTCTCTTCTTCATTAGCATACCTCCAGCCGCCTTGTACGCACTTGCATTATCAGTAATGACTTGAACAACAATGTCTTCACCTATCTCTTCAACCACACTGTCAAGAAACTCAAACAACTTCTTAGCATCCTTCACGCAGTCCGATGCATCAACTGTTTTTAGAAAAACAGTGCCGTGTGGATTGTTAACAAGAAAGTTGATGAGACTTCTATTTCTCATATCCAACCAACCATCTGACATTATAGTAACTCATGTTTTCTTCCACGTAAGTTTGATGTCATCTACAATGTCAGATGTTGTTTTTAGTTCCTCATCTAGTATCCAATTCCTAAGCTCATACATTGATGGAGGCTTTAGTCCCCGACCATAGTTGCCAACAGATCGCAGCATGTTGAAATAAGATGGAGTTGTTGCTATGTTAAATGAGAGTCCATTCTCATAAAAGAATCTCCCAATATCCAAGCAAACCTGATTTCTGTGCTCTTTAGCCATTGCCGGAGTCATTTTGGCATCTCCATCCTTTTCAATCCCTAGAAATCGATCCATGGGACCTCGAACACCTCTATCACTCAAGGTTTCTGTACTACTAGGTGTAGTACCAGTACCACTACCATAATACGAGCCATTTTCAATCATCTCATCAAATTTCATCTTCCCAAACTGTTTTGAGTTTTCATACTCCTTCAAATATGCTTGCATCTCAAGCTTCACGTCGTCGGGGACCTTCTCACATGGTGCCACATTCCGATGCGTTCCAGCTAAATGATCTTTCGCTCTCTTTACTCCTCCAGTGATAGTTTTACTACAAAATTTGCATGAGAGGTATTTATAACCTTTTTTTCCCCCCTCTCCTGGCACTGCAACCTCTTCAGCATATTTCCAAGCCGGATCCTTCCGTGCAGACCCGCCGGAACATGCCTTTTTATTAGAGCCACTAGCACTCATTTTGTATAACAGTATATCCTAACAAATAATAACAACAATACCTTAGTTGTGGACAAAAATATTGTGGGCAAAAAATATAACAGTAACAGATTAGAAGCAGTATAAATTCATGACTTCGTTTTCATAACAGATTGGAAGCAGTATAAATTCTCACTGTTTAGAAAGCAGTATTCTGGTGATTACCAATTTCAGTCCTAAATAATCAAATCATTGCATATTGCTGGAGAAGAAAATATTGCTTATTCACAATCTTCGCACTTACTGAAAAAATATAACAGTAACAATTTCTGGACAATATTGCTCGACTGCTGGAGAAGAAAATATTGCTGGACTGTTGGAGAAGAAAATATTGCTGCCAATTTCAGTCCTAAATAATCAAATATTCAAATCATTGCATATTCACAATCTTCGCACTTACTGAAATTGCAGAGGAAGACTGGAGTGGAGACTGGAGACTGCGTATGTCGCTGCGTAGAGCGTGGGGGGAGAACTAATGACTGCGTATGTCGCTGGAGAACTGGAGCAGTAGAGCGTGGGGGAGAACTAATGACTGCGTATGTCGCTAGAGAACTGGAGGAGTAGAGCGTGGGGGGAGAACTGGATTGGAGACTGGAGACTGTGTATGTCGCTGCGTAGACTGCGTATGTCGCTGGTCTTTTAATTTCACTTCACCCAATTTTCAATTTTAGACTTTTAGTGTTTAGGGTTTGAAAGCCCATGTTTAATTTGGATTAAATTGTAAAAGCCCATAGTGGGTGGGCTGAATTCAGCCCAAATTGAGGTGTAATTTGGATTAAATTGTCTATGAAACTGAGGCTTACGTCTTTGGAAAATGCCTCGCCTCATGCGCCTCACACCGCCTCACTTACGGCGAGGCGTAAGCCTCGTTCACCACTACTGAGGCGGCGCCTCAGAGGCACTTCTGGTCCGCCTCGCCTCGAGGCTTACGCCTCAAACGCCTTTTTAAACAATGGTTAATTTACAATCCTATATTAAACTACAAAACTGCATTCTGCCCTAGTTAATTTCATGATTTCAGAACATATATATATGGTTAATCAAATAACAATGGGAAGTTAAAAAGGGTTCTAAGTTCAAGATTAGCAAAACACTAAACTGAAGAGACAAGTTAGACAGAAATGTAGAACTTAGAACCATTCTGAATACATAAAACTGAAGTAGCAATTATACAGTTTTCAAACTTTTGAAACATGAACATATTTTCAGATTTCAGTACATAAGACTCCCTCATGTAGCCTTTTAAAGTCCAGTAAACATATATATATTAAAATAGCAGTTAATGGCCAGATTATGAATTTAAACTATATGTTCATAGTGTTGAAATGCAAACCATAAGCAATTATAAGACAGAACATAGAACACAGGAAATACAGAGAACTTTAAGCATGCTTGTGTACTGCCTAAATTAGAAAACCCCACAATAATCACCATCTAAGTAAGAACCAACGAAGACAGAGCATTAAACAAGACTGGGAAATTATAACAACTAATATCATATCCCAATGTCATTTAGTCAATAAACACAGAATAATTAACTACCAAACATTGTAAATCATAACCAAAGCACAACAAGAAAAATAAAGAAAGAAAGCAGACTTAGCTGTTGTTCAAGTCAAAATTTACGCCGCCAGGTTATATCCTTATACCCGCCTCAAACAGAACTATTCCCTATGAGAAATAGAATAAGTTAGTGATTAAGGAAAGGAATCTGAGTTGTGCCCAAAGAATACATTTAGTTAAATTCATAGATAAAGACATGCAAAAACAGGAAAGTTAGAAGAATTTGAAATTTCTGCTTCCAAGTAAGAAATAGGAATTTGGGAATGAAATCTAACCACTGAATCAAAATCAATGAGAGTCAATTAGAAATTTAGACATATAGGAGAGATAGTGAGAAATCTTACCGAGTAGAGAGCGTAGAGGCAGAACGAGAGAAATCTAGAGCTGGGGAGGCTCTGCTTTCCTACAGGAAACAAGAATTAGAGAGGGAGTGAATAGAGAGTGAGATTGAGAAAGAGAGAAATAGAGAGTGAAATCGAGAGAACGAAAGAGAAAAAGGAAGAAGAAGATTATACCTTAGGTGGAGAGGAACCAGTCGACAGCAACATCCTGTCGAGTTCTTCGCTGTCCAGTCGAGAGAGAACCGAAAGAGAATCGAGATAGCTGAGAAACAATCGAGAGAGAGAAGAAAGGGGTAGGAAGAAGGCAGAAGGAAGGTAGAAACAGAGAGTAGCGAGAGGGAGATAGGGAGGTAGAGGTAGAGAACAGAGAGGAAACGAGAGAGGAGTAGAGGCAGAGAACAGAGAGGAAAAGAGCGAGAGAGGGAAAACGAGAGAGATAAAAGAGTGCAATGTCTACGGCGAGTAAGAGTTAGGGTGATAGTTAGGGTTAGGAAATGTAAAACACACTAGAAAAGGGGCCGGGTAATGGGCCGAAATAATAAATTCGCATGGGCCGGGTTGGTCAAATATTGGGCCGAGAAATAATTTAGGAACGGGCCAAATATATATATATGGTTGGGCTAGGATGAATGGAGGCTATGGGCTTCTGTTTAATTAAATAGGTTGGGTTAAGACCTATGGGCCATAATAATTAAAATGGGCCAAGTGTATTAATCTTAAGATAATTAATACTCCAACTAATTAGATTAATTAGTGAGTTCAATTAATTAATTAATATGGACTAGTTTAAAGATTTTGATAAGATAAGACTTAATTAAAGTAAGCTTGTCATTTTTTTAATGGAGTTCAATAAATTAGTAAATATTCATAATGGAAGAAGGGATATTAAGATATGTACCCCTTAAGTATTAATATTTAGAGCTATTAATTTAGATAATTAAAGCCTAAGTATTAAATCAAGGAGATCCAATTTATTTAGTAATTGGGATCTAAATTAAGAGAATTGATATCTCTTATTATTAAGGATTTATTTAAGGAATTAATATTGAGGTTTAAAAAGATTAAATAATTAGAACTTAAATGAATAATTAATTATCGAGAATTAATTATTTCATTAAGTGTTAATACACTTATTGCCCTTAAAGGCAAATACCGGAGTAATTGAATCGAGGATTCAACACCTTATAAATAATATTGATCTGAAGTATCAATATCTCAATTAACGAGTCGAAACGAGAACCGAGAATAATATATATTTTTACGATTAAAGGTTTCAAATGCACGAAGGGCATTTTAATTTATACGAGTTTTTCTAAAGGTTCTTACAAGAGACCTGTTTCGTGTTTCGAGATCAAAGTCAGTGCAAACCGAAGTTATCCAAGTAGGCTTTTCTAACTCTATAAAATTATGTGTGCCGTATGCTATTTATGTTGATTTTGAAAGGATCTCCAATTGGGAAATATGTTTCAAAGTATTGTCTTGCCGAAAATGATTTATGATTTGTATGAAGCCTATCTGGTTCTGATTAAGGGTACCTGGTTTAAGGATCCTGGATTCCTGGTTTAAGGATCCGAAGAATTGAAATCGAATTCAGGTTCCAGTGGGCAGGCAAAACCCACTCAAACTAGTGTACACAAAGTAACCGTGAGTCATCTTAGCGGGTTGGCCGGTCCGGTGTCCGTAGAAGGTGGCCACCTTCTCGGTACCATAAATGTTTCATAAATTACAAATATGGCAGAATACTAAAGAAAATGTGACTAATCAGTCGAACTCAATTTTTCAGAAAAGGATTTAGTGAACGTAGGTGCTTTTAAAGACAAAATCCCTACGAGTCACTCTTACGGCATTGACAATTATATATGTATGAATGTGATTTCCGGCAATGTGCCTACTGAGTACTTTTGTACTCAGCCCTACATGTATTTATAAATGTGCAGGTTGAGACGTGATGATGGGAGATGCTATGGTGGGCTTGTCAGTCTTAAATTAAATCTTGGGTGTCTACGTGTCTTCATACACGTAGACTTCAGTCGATCCTTATTCCGCTGCGTAAGTTTCCATTAATATGTTCTGGCGTAGGTGCCGATTATGTAAATTAAATCTTCGGTTGAACTGAATTCAGTTATCGAATTTTTCGTTTCATTCAAAGATTTCAGTATTCCACTTCAGTATTCCACTTTATTCTTCATTTATTTATCCTTTTAGTCGCGCGCCCGGACTCTGCCGGGGAAGGCGGAGGGTCGGGGCGTGACAATAAAAGATAAAAAAAACATTTAAAAATAAGAGATAAAAATATCCACTTATATGATTACATGGAAAAATTGATCATGTGTTTATGTATTTTATTTCAAAAAATAATTTGAATATTATGAGCATGTGAGAAAATGTGTGCATTGTAATTACAAATCAACACTAATCAAATTAACAACTAATCAAATTAACAACTAAGTTAGATTTATGAAATCTAACTATTATTCACAGGTGAAAGAACATGAAAGAAAATTGCATAGGAGGTTGAAGATGAAGTTACATAATGCAAACATGTGTTTCATATATATTGGGATGAGTGAATTCATCTGCATACAAGCTAATATATAATTATATATAAGTAAATCAACCTTTATTCCTATGTAATAAAGTATATTGCATTACCACCAATAGAAAATAGACAACTTACCCAGTCTAGACTATTCTTTAGTCTGCTGACTTGTATTACTCTCCATGCTACTTTGCTTACTAGGCATGCCACGTTGGATGTCTTTCTTTACACTCTTTGAATCATAGTACCTTACGTTGCAGGCATGGTGTTTTATAGTATTATCTCCAATAATAGGCTCATTATCTTAATTAGTAAATTATATTTTTGGTATGAAAATATTATTATGATTTATCACCATAATTAGAGTAATGATTAAATTAGCAAATCTAAAAATCATATCTCAAAAATATTATATCAATTTATCACTACCTATTAAAACGTAATATATTGATGGGATTTTGAAATATTTTAGTTGACGTCAAGAAAAAATGCAAGCATTATTCGTCATATAAAATTGCATTAATTAAAAGAATTTATTCGCCGTACACGCTGATACGCCACCGTTTAGATCCCAAAAAGTGAAAAAGAAAAATCTTTTCTTAATTGTTAAGATATAAAAGATTCCTTTACTATAAAAAAGAGAAATTATAACCCCACCATTAACTGCTTTATATACCAATCCTATAGTAATATAAATATATTTTTTTGTTGGTACATAATTTATAATTTATCTGGAAAAATTTTACCTATTGTTGTGCCGTTTTTCATTTTTTGTCACCGACTCCCAATTTGATTTAATTATTTTAATTTACTTAATTATTTTGTAAGTTTTTTATAATGTAGAATTATTTTGACTTCTTGAGTTATGTTCATTTATCCATAATTATGATATATTAATGACCAATTATAATGCCTTAATCCTCAGTTACGATCCATTAATCATCAATTAGGTTGTATGAAAAGATCAACTATAATTTTAGTTTTATCAATCAGTATTTATTCATATCCACTTAGGCTTTATTAATATTATAATAGTAATCTTCAATTAGGATTTATCAAATCCTTAGCTATCATGGATCTTTCTTCCCCTAATAATCCGAACCGAATTTAAATAAACGTCAAAATAATTAATACTAATAAATAAACAATTATATCATAATTAAAGGCTTGTTTTGTGCAGTGAGATATTGATTCGTCCACCCACTCGATTTCTGACAACTCTCGAATTGCCGATTTATTCTGTCCCCGAACTGAATCGGTTTGAAATTTTTCAGATTGAAAATTTAAAATCTCAACCTTAAACTTTTGGTTTCGAACTAGTCTATCGACCTAATCAGACTAGAATATTTACAAAAATATTTAACGTATACGTATATTTTTTCTGGTTCTGTATTTGAAAATATAAATTATAAAAAATAAAATAAAATTTTAATACATAATTAAATATCAAATTTAAATATATATAAATTTAAATAGAAAAAGATAAATGATATTGTATCAATATTGTGTTATAATAATTTTTTAAGGGATTGATTAATTAATGAATATGATAAATACGTATAAAAAAAATCAAATATTGTATTATTATACAAATATTAATTATTTTATTTTATTTTCATTCGATTAATCGATCAACCTACTCAATTTTTTAGCTAATCCCATTGAAATCGATTTTTTTTTTGAATCAAATTGATTCGAATTAAAAAATATTTTGAATAACAAATTTTTAACTCTACATCTTTAATTCTTTGGAATTGACGTGGAAGCAGCCTGTACTTTCTGCTAAACTAAGATCTTTGTAACTAGTGCTGTGTATTTTTTTTAATTTTTTTAATTAATATTATGTGAGACATGTTAGATTGGGCATTCATCTCCTACTAGGCCACCACTACGGCACTACGGTGTATTTCGAAAATACATTAACCGCCCTTGAACTTTACACTAGAAACGGAGAGTCCCAACTCCCTCTCAATAATTTAAAGCTCCACAATAATGCAATTCCCTTTTTTCTAGTAACTTGTACGTACTCTTCTCTTTTGCTTCAAACTTTTCTCTTAATCATCTTTGTGGAAGATTTACATATTGCTGCAAAAAGAGTATAAAACTTTGTTAATTTTCTTGAACAAGTTTGAATTCAAGTTTGGGTAACTTCTGATGGTATACTTTGATTATCTCAGGGAAGAAGGTGAAGAGCCAAAGTGAGAGAGATGATGAACTCTTTGACAAGGAGTCAAGAAAGAAGACCCGCACTGATCGATTTCGTTTTCTCATGGTCCATAGATGATATAATGAACAGTAATCTTTACAGGAAAAGGGTTAGTTAATTTGTTATAAAGATTATGAATTTATAGTCCATGTTCTTGCATTTGCACTTGATCATTAGTATTTCCCAATTAGGGTTGATTATTACTGTATTTATCTAGGCTTCATGCATTATCTCCCAACGCTTTTGCAGGTTAATGAGGTTGAAGACACGTTTATATCATTGAACCATTACCTCTCGTCCTTCATAAAGCCACTAATCGAAGAGACACACGCTGATCTACGTTCAAACATGATCACATTGCACTCTGCTCCCCTCGTGGAGGTCCTTCGAGTCGAGGAAGACGATGATTTCGATCCTAAGAAGAGCTTAATCTACGACTTGAAGCTGGAAGCACCTGACGACAGTAGACTAGAGGATCATTACTATGAACCAGAAATAGGTGATTTGATTGCATTAACACACGAGAGACCCAAGTGTGTGGATGATTTGAGGAGTGGTCGGTTGTTGTTTCATCTCGCATTAGTTAAAGGCATGAGGGATGAAGACACCAACTATCTTCCAATCTTGTCATCAAAGGTTATGTGTTTAGACAATGGTGAAAACAGACACACATTGTTTGCTGTGTATCTTACCAACTTAACCACGAATCTAAGGATATGGAAGTCTTTGAATTCGGGCGAAGAAGGAGATGCTGGAATCCTCAGCTCTGTTCTTGGGAAATTTGTGAAGGTGGAGGACGATTGTGGTGTTTGCTCCGGAAAGGATGAGAGTGATACTGTGTTGGAGGTTAGGAAACTTATCACGCCGTTAGGTCTTGACGAGTCTCAAAGAAAAGCTGTCTTGACATCTATTGCGTTAAGAGATTGTCATCATAGGAATAGTGTTAAGCTGATATGGGGCCCTCCCGGGACGGGTAAGACAAAGACCATTGCTTCGTTGTTGTATTCGTTGTTGAAGACGAGGTGTAAAACGTTGACATGTGCTCCAACAAACGTGGCTGTGTTAGGGGTGGCGAAGAGGCTCATGGGCTGTGTGAAGGGCTTTTACGGATTAGGTGATGTTGTCCTTTTTGGAAATGGAGAGAGGATGAAGATTGTTGAGAATAAGGATCTTCATGATGTGTTTCTTGAGTACCGAATCTCTGCACTTTTGTATTGCTTCAAACCAGGAACCGGGTGGAGAGGTAGCATTCGTGAGCTCATTTGCTTGTTTGAAGACCCAGAGACTCAGTATCAAAGATACTTGGAGAAACTCAAAGACAAGGACCTGGACGAGGACGAGGTCGAGGATGAGGAGGATGTTGGCGAGAACGAGAGCCTCGAAGCAAAGGTGAAGAACAAGTTCATGAGGAAGTTGGTCTTTGAAAATGTGAGGAAGAACAAGAAGAAAAACAAGAAGAAGAAGGTAGATGCTCATGAAAAAGGGAAATCGAAGCTTGATGGAGATGAAGACGACAGGGCTAAGAGAAAACAGAGAGGGAAATCAAAGCTTGATGGAGATGACGACAATGGCTCTAAGAGAGAACATGACAACAATGAAGAGAAGGTTCCTATGACATTCAAGGAATTCTTTGTGAATCAAGTGTGTACTGTTGGGGAGAGAATTATTCTGTGTACAAAATGGTTGTACATTCATATGCCTACTGCATGTCTTTCTTTGAAGGACTTGAGTTACATGATTAGAGGTGCTTATATGGTTAACATACTAAATAAATTCTTTCAAGAAAAGGAGTGGTCAAAGGAAACATTGATGGAGAAGGAGTTTGATTTGTGTTTGATAAGGCTTAAGTTCTTGGAGTATCTGAATCTGCTCAAGGCAATTGAAATCCCACAATTTTATGAGCGTCATGAAATCAGAAACTTGTGCCTAGAAAACGCATGCTTGGTATTCTGCACGGTTTCGAGCACGGCGATGCTGTCCACACAAGGAAAGGCCCCCTTTGAGTTGGTGATCATCGATGAAGCAGCACAAGTCAAAGAATGCGAATCCACAATCCCTCTGCAGCTTCCGGGAGTTCGTCATGCTATACTTGTCGGAGACGAGAAGCAGCTACCCGCGATGGTCATAAGCGAGGTTCAAAACTCCTCTTTAAATATGCTAGTTGTATCCTCAATTTTTGTGATAATTAATTAAAACTGTTTGTGTACACAGATTTGTGAGAAGGCTGGATTTGGGAGGAGTTTATTCGAAAGGCTTGTAATATTAGGCCATAGCAAACACTTACTTAATGTTCAGTACAGAATGCATCCTTCCATTAGCTTATTTCCAAATAAAGAATTCTACAGAAACCAAATTATGAATGGTAGGAATGTCACAGAAAAAAGCCATGAGAGGCACTTTCTTAAGGAGAAAATATATGGATCATATTCTTTTATTAATGTAACCCATGGGAAAGAGGACTTCGACAATAGGCACAGTAGAAAGAATGTGTTGGAGATCGCTGTGGTTTCTGAGATTCTGTCTAAACTGCACAAAGGTTATCCATTTATCATACTAATATAATTGATAACCTCGTACTTGCTCATGATTCATGTCTTGTGATGAATTTCCTTTACTTTGTCTGATAGAATCAGCGAAATCAAAGGAGAAGGTTCGTGTTGGCTGCATTTCACCCTACAAAGCTCAAGTCTTTGCAATGCAAGATTTATTTGGAAAGGCTTACAGCTCTGATGATAAGGACAACTTCTCTGTGAATGTTAGTTCTGTTGATGGCTTTCAGGGTGGGGAAGAAGACATTATAATAATCTCTACTGTCCGATGCAACGGGAACGGCTCCATTGGCTTCCTCGACAACCTTAAGAGGACGAATGTAGGAATAACTCGGGCAAGGTGATCTATCTAGGCGTTTCTATAAGTTTGGCTTGTATCCATTGTGGTTAACTAGACTCGTTCTTGATTTCTTCTCTTAGGTACTGTTTGTGGATATTAGGCAATGCTACAACCTTGCAGAACAGTAACTCTGTATGGCAGAGGCTCGTTGCGGATGCGAAGAACCGCAGCTGCTTCCATGATGCCTATGAGGATAAGAGCTTGCGTTGTGCCATCAGAGACGCCTTGATCGAGCATGGACAGCTGCGAGCCTTGTTCACCTCGGACTCTATACTATTCAAAGAAGCTAAGTGGAAGGTTTGCTTCAGCGCCGAATTCCACGAGTGTGTAGCAAGATATCGCGACTCTGAGATTCAGAAGGAAGTAGCATCTTTGCTTGAGAGGCTCTCCAGTGGGTGGCGCCAGGAGCGCAGAGACGAAGATGGTATTGGTGTTGAAGGCAATAAGGCGTGTGAGTTGTTGGAATGGGATGTTGTGAAGGGCGTGTTGAGATTGGTTTGGACCATTGATATTCTAAGGGAGGACAACCTACACACTCAAGTCATCAAAGTGGTTGAAATCGTGCCACAATCTCGTATAAGAGAAGTAGTCAAGAAATTTGAGGTTCTGATTGGGGATTACACTATCAATCAACTGGATCGTTGTCTCTGCAAACGATGCGAAGGGTAATGCCAACTTAATAAATTATGTTACATACCTAAGTAAAACTGATCCTGTGTTTTGATATGTTCTAACATATGATATGAGTATCTGATGCAGAGGTTTGGTGCTGCCGATGACGTGGGCTGTCGATAACAATAATTCTAGAAGCAATTACTCTAGTAATGATCTAGCCACTGAACTATCAAGAATCAATTTAAGGGATGATCATGCCCATGCTCATGCACCACCAAGAAGGTAATGTTATAGCAAGAAAGCAAAGCAAAGTAGTGAAATAGAACATAGAATATTCTTGATTACATTAGATCCGGATTAAGATGAGCTTGGTTTTTCTCTTACCAGGAAACCTCCTTACAACTGGAGGGGAATGTATCATGGCAGGAATCGAGTTTAACGTATCACCGGAAGGTGGTTTCAAGCACATTATCCCCCTTTCTTTTGAGGTCTTCTGCAACTGTTTTGTTACTTTTGAATGATTACTACAATGGACTTAAGCAATGATGAAATTCATCATGTAGACAAATATTTTGGAGAAACTCAATATCAGGGAGAGAAAAAGCATCCCAACTGGAGTTGCATCAGCAGATGTTCTTGAGGAAATCTTATCTATGAATTACATATAAGATCATAGTTGCATCAACTTATTAATCAACCTTGTGTTCTACTGCTGTAGAATATGAAGCTGCACTCCTTTTTCCTTAAAATTTAATCTCTTTTGGTAAAACTATTTGTTATGTAAAAGTTGCTAAAAACACCTTAGTCCCAAAGAATATTCTTCGTAATTTGAAGGGTTTTATCTTTTCTTTTCGAACTAGTTTTAAGGATTTCTGGATATTTGGAAGAATTATGGCTTGCCGTATATTAGGCCACTTATGTGTTTGCAATAAATGTTGTAAACTGTAATAGATGGATATGTGATGCAGAGAGTGGTGATGCAGATGATGTAGACAGTCGATCACAATAATTCTAGAAGCAATTTAGTCGAGCTAGTAATGATCTAGAAACCCAACTATGAGCAGCTTGTTTATATATATAGGATATGATCTAACACCACCTAGAGAAAGGTAATATTAATAGTATACCTGGAAACCAAAATGATATATTAAAATAAAAGATCTGGTATGTATGATATACATAATAAAATTCATTTGTCTTGGCATGAACCCTAAGAATTGGAAGAGGAGGCACAGGAATTTAACATCTTACCGGAATGCGGAAAGTCTTGTTCAAACGGTCAAACCCAGTGCTATCTAGATTAGGTGGGCTTGGCCGGACCCTCATATTTTATTATTGCTTTTATATTTAAATTTATCTTTTTATTATATTATACTCCCTCCGTCCACGATAAGTGTATCATTATTACTAAAAATGGACGTCCACAAAGAGTGTATTGTTTCCACTTTAGTACATGGACCCACACACTTTCCAATACAATACATCACATCACATCTCAATATTTACAAAATTACCACATAACATCCTATTTTTTCTTAAAATCCGTGTCCACTCCTCCATGATACACTTATCATGGACGGAGGGAGTATATATGTACAATTAATTTATTTTAAATCATATTTGTACATTTTAATATTCATTTTATGCTTAAATGCAATATATACCAAATTGAAATTTATTTACTTATAGGAGTATATCTTATTTAACATGTCTATTGATTTATACTCCCTGCGTCCCAACTAAGATGAGTCACTTTATATTCAAATGGGTGGAGTATTTTAAAGAAGTGACTCAAGTTAGCCGGAACGGAGGGAGTATTTATTATACAATAATAATATTTATATTAATTTAGATTTATAATTTAAATATTAAAAATTTAAATGTATCTAGTCGGGCTAGGCCGGACTTGGATATATCAGACCTAAACATTAGCTCAAATCCGCCCATCTGCTTAAGATATAGGGACAAGCTCGGACCATGACGTCACTAGATCGGGATTGGGCAAACTTGGACTAAAACAAATATAATTGTCATTCGTAATACTGGCCACTAGTTTATTTGATATAATTATAATCAACAAATATATATATATATATGTGTGTGTGCGTGTGTGAGTGTGTGTGTTTTGGCTTAATAATAGAAGGTTAATACGGGCCACTAGTTTATTTGATATAATTATAATCAACAAATATATATATATGTATGTGTGTGTGTGAGTGTGTGTTTTGGCTTAATAATAGAAGGTTAATATTCTAGGCTGTATGAATTTGAGTTCTCTTGATACAATTATGTAATTTAAATTCAATGTAATAACAATTAAAAATGATATGTTCACAGATTATTTTTAAATGGGAAAATTGATTAGATGAAGATAATTGAAAAACACTTTAATGTTTTAATGTTATTCTAAAGTATTAAATAGATCAAAGTTTTTGTATCAAATCATATAGAATCGCATCCCTCTTCGCAACAGACATAACTTAAGATATTCATGACTGATGTAGCAAAATCACATTATATAAAAAATACTCCCTCCGTCCACGATCTTTTTTCCCAACTTTCCTTATTGATCCGTCCACCAAGTTTCTTCCCACTTTCTTTCTATTTTTGGAAACTCTTTACTCCACTCACAACTCAACACATCATCAATAATATGAGTCTCATTCTCCACTAACTACACACTACTCAATATATATAATCATTAATGTGGACCCCTTATTTCACTCACTACTCTATACAATTTACACATCATCAATAAAGTGGACCCCATTCTCCACTAACTATACAACATTCAATACATTTTACCTTTTACCAACTAAGTCAACACAATTTATTAAAACCCGTGTAGGGTCAAAGTGGGAAGAACAATCGTGGACGGAGGGAGTATTTGATTCACTATAATTTTCATTTTTTTATTATTTTTTAATATTTACCAACTAAGTCAACACAATTTTCATTTTTTTATTATTTTTTAATATTTTACATAAATTAATTATTAAATTATATCATAATTAATAAATCTAGTTACAAATGTAAAAATTAATAAATTTTAATCAAAAAATTGTTATTTATCCACATAGCATATCATATCAATCATATCATGAATTCCTCTCGCGAACAGGTGATCTTATTTATCAAACCAAGTCTTATAACCATCTAAGCTAGATAAGCTATTTATGAATTAAAATGTTAAAATTAGGAATTAATACTATTTTTATTTGATTTGAAAATAACTATTAAAATTATTTTTATTAAATTTTAAAATTATTATAAAAGACATTAATAATTTTATTTGATTTTATACAACATTTAGTTTCACATACATTTCTAAAATATTATCTTGTCATACATGTGTATTTTTTAGCAATATTAATAACTAATAAATATTAATTTATTATATTTATAAAGTAAAATTAAATACAACTTTTTGTCCAAATTTTATTTAAATATTTGTATCTATATATTCTGAAATATAATAGAATATATATATATATATATTACGGGTCATCCGGTTTTTTTAAAACGGTTCGATCGGTTGAACCAGTGACCCAATGACCCTTTTACGAGACCGATGACCTCTTTAATTTTTACATTTGTAACTAGATTTATGTGAGTATAATTGTTAATAGTATATAATATGTACATTACATTATTTTTACCGATTATGTGCTGCTAATTAAAGGGATTGCATGATCTAATCAACATCTTCTTTTCTCTTTAAAATAAAAAAATAAAACTTCATTAGTGGCAGGCTAATTTACATTAAATTTAACATACAAAATTATGTGACATAGAACTCGGACCGAAACTATATTAATCTCCTATCACTAGGTGTTAGAGCATCCCCAATGGGGGTTTCACAAATAGTGGGTTAGTGGGTTCGGTGGCAATTCCGTAAATAAATGGAACTTTTTTTGGTGGAGTTTGGGAGATTGTGTTGGTAGGTAGCAGTGGGAGTTTCTCGCTTTGGGTTTCCGGAGTCTCTACTTTAATAATTATAGAATGATTGAATTTGAGAAAAATGATATTAATTAAATTTGTGAATTAAAATTTGTAATATAAAATAAATAAATAAATACGAAAAAAAATAAATAAATAAAACGAAAATTAAAATAAGAATTACAATAATTAAAACACAACATTCAATTTGAAATAGAAAGTACAATACATAAAATACAACATTAGAAATAAAAATTACAATAATTAAAATACAACATTAGAAATTAAAATTACAATAATTAAAAAATAACATTAGAAATTAAAATTACAATAATTAAAAAAAAATACGAAAATGGGGCGGGTTTGGGAAACCCGCGCCCGCAGCAGCAAAACTCCACGGGGCGCCCGCGCACGCGCCCGGGTTCAGGGGACAAAGCCCCGGTGCGGGCGCCCCAGCAGCACAGCGGGAGGTTCGCGGGGGGTTGCCCGCGCCCCTGCCCAGGGGCTGCCCGAGTGTCGGGAACCTCTCCCCGCTACGGATGCTCTTACACATGCACACTGATTATTTGAGTGTGTCATCTCATGCATTCATCCAATTTAGAGCATCTCCAGCGGGGGGGGGGCGCGGGCC
>JAPKLX010000038.1:64878-221444 GCA_026898415.1 Leonotis leonurus | reverse complement strand
CCCCCCCCCCCCCCCCTGAACCCCCCATTGTGCGCTTGGGGCGCGCCACACCGGCCGCTATCCCCTGAACCCGGGCGCCCCTCCCCATCCCGCCGCTGCGTGCTCGGGTTTCCCAAACCCGGGCCAATTTCCAATTTTTTTTTTTATTCTTTTATTCATCTATAAATACCCTATTTCAATCCCACATTTTCACACATCTTCATCCATTCTTCAATCTTCAAATCATCTTTCTTCAACTATTTTTATTACAAGTTAGCAAAAAAAAAATGGATGAACAATTCAATAGATTTCTATACCGAAGTCAAGGCGGAAGTTCCGATAAACAAAGTTCGGACAATTCGTCATTCGGCAACCCGAATTATCAAAGCCAAAATTCTCCTTTCTCTCCCTCTCAATTTTCACCCTCTCAAATGAACCCTGCTTTCTTCTCTACTTATCCCGGCCAAACTTATTCCGGCCAACAATTTCCATTTCCTCCGTACTCACCTCAATTTGCTTCCCAACCCTCTCCTACATTCTCAACCGCTTCCTCCGGGAGAGTCGGAGGACTCGACGGAATCAACTTGAATGATTCCGTCGACGATGCTACGGACGACAATGTTGATATCTCTCTCCCCTTAAATGTGGGCGCTCGAACCAAAGTGGATGTTGCATACACCGAGGAGGATGACATCATACTTTGCCGAGCTTGGCTCGACACAAGCCAAGACCCCATCGTCGGCAACAACCAAAAGGCCGAGGCCTATTGGAAACGCATCACCGACTCCTTCAACCGACAACTCAATATGTCGAGGCATCGCAACCTCCGCCAATTGAAGTGTCATTGACAACGTATTCAAAGTACGACCCGTGAGTTTTGCGCAATCTACAACCGGTGCAGTGATCAATGGGCAAGCGGAAACTCCGACCACGACATCTACCAAAGGGCGTTGTCGGAGTATAGACAAACCAAAGGGTCGGCGTTCAAATACCGACATTGTTGGGAGATTTTGCGCAACACGCAAAAATTCCAACGCGTTGTTCCAATCATCCACACCAACAAAAGGGGGAAAAATAATATGGGGGAAGGCTTTGTGAGCGACTCAACCGATGGAGGCGACGCCCAACCCGAGGAACGTCCAATGGGGACGAAGGCGGCGAAAAAAAAAGGGAAGGGTAAAGCCTCCGCCTCCGCCTCCGAGCAACAACAAGACGAAGCATTGGAAACTTTGAAACTAACTTCCAATGCAATCACAACATTCACCTACGACACAACAAGACTTGCTTATTACAAGATCTTGTTGAAGGATACGTCGAGGATGACACCCGAGCAACTCGAGATGCACAACACTATGTGTGCTCAAATTAGGAGTAGGTTTGATTTTTAGTTTAGTTGTTTCTTAATTATTGTAATTTTTATTTCTAATGGTGTTTTTCAATTATTGTAATTTTAATTTCTAGTGTTGTATTTTAATTATTGTAATTTTAATTTCTAGTGTTGTATTTCAATTATTGTAATTTTAATTTCTAGTGTTGTATTTTAATTATTGTAATTTTAATTTCAAAATGAATGTTGTGTCTTAATTATTGTAATTCTTATTTTAAATTTCATTTTTTTTATTTATTTTTTTTCGTATTAATTTAATTTATATTACAAATTTAAATTAACAAAATAAATTAATATCATTTTTCTCAAATTCAACCATTCAACAATTATTAAAGTAGAGACTCCGGAAACCCAAAGTGAGAAACTCCCACTGCTACCTACCAACACAATCTCCCAAACCTCACCCAAAAAAATTCCATTTATTTACAATTGTGCCACCGAACCCACTATTTGTGAACCTCCATTGGGGATGCTCTTAAAAGACTCCATATCCTAGTGTAAAACGAAGAGTGGGTCCCAACATAAGATAACGAGGATTCAGAAGAACTCTTCGATATCCACCCACCATCACATCATCGTCATGCACCCGCTTCTCAAGAATCTTTAAAACCTCTCTCTGCATATTTTTCTTCTTACCAACTTAATTAAAATGGGAAACCTTCACTTCAACTAACCCTCCTCCTTCTTCTTCTTCCTCGCCTTCTTAATTCATCTTTGCTTCTCTTTAATCATCTATCTACTATGTTTATGCTTAGATTGGCGTGGGACAAGGTTTCCCGCGCTTGGTTCTCTTGGTTTCCACCGGAAAGTGAACGAAATGGAAAAGTGTACGTATGCATGCAATGCCTTATTTTCTTCAACAACTTGAGTTCCAATATATTTTGGGTTTTAATTACTACTTTGATTTCTCAGGGAAGAAGGTGAAGGGAAAAAGGTAAAGAAGATGGGGTCTTTGGTAAGGAAGAAAGAAAGAAACCCTGGATTGGTAGATATCGTTTTCTCTTGGTCCATAAATGATATAATGAAGAATGACCTTTACAAGGGAAAGGTGAGTATTATTATATGCATGCTTCGGCTTTCCAAATTAGTAGCAACTCCACTCTTTTTGGACTATGCATTATTTCCAAATACTCTTGCAGGTTAATGAAATTGAAGACACCTTCTCGTCATTGAACTATTACCTCTCCTCATTTATAAAGCCACTGATCGAAGAAACGCATGCCGGCGTGCGCTCAAGTATGATCACTCTGCATTCTAGGCCTGTTCTTGAGATAACCCGAATCGAAGAAGACGGCAAGTTCGACCCTTCAAACAATTTGCTATATAACTTGAAGTTGGAGAGAAGTGAAAAGGGTTCAAATTCGTATGAACCGGAAGTTGATGATTTGATTGCATTAACAGAAGTGAGGCCAAAGCGTGTAGATGATTTGGAGGGGGCACATTTGTCTTTTCATCTCGCCTTGGTTCAAGGCATGAGAAATGAAGACACTAATAAGTTTCAAATAGTATCGTCCAAGCTTATACTCGTGGATAGTGAAGGAAATGGTGAAATGAGGCACCCTTTGTTCATTGTCTCTCTTACTAACTTGAAAACAAATCTACGTATATGGAAAGCTTTGCATTCCGGGGCAGAAGGGAATACGGGTATCCTTGCCTCTGTGCTAACGATCGATCCATCTGTAAGAGTTAAAGAGTTTTTATTCGAGATTAATATGTAACTTTCATGGATGTGGACATAACTAGATTGCAATTAATGTGCAAGCATTTTTATTGTGTTTTGAATTATGTTGTGCAGATGGAGGTGAACTGCGTTCTTTGCTCTGACAAAATCTTGGGTGGTGTTGTGTCGAAGGGAAAGGAAGTTATCAAGCCATTAGGGCTTGATGATTTTCAGATGGATGCTGTGTTGAAATGCATTGCATTGAAAGAATGTGTTCATAGGAAGAGTGTGAAGCTGATTTGGGGTCCACCTGGGACGGGGAAGACAAAGACTATTGCTTCCTTGCTGTTTTCGTTGTTTAAGATGAAGTGCAGAACTCTGACTTGTGCTCCGACAAATATTGCGGTTTTAGGAGTGGCGAAGCGCCTGATGAGCTATCTTGGTGCTACACCGGAGCTTGATACTTATGGGCTAGGTGATGTGGTTTTGTTTGTGAATGGAAAGAGAACGAAGATTGCTGAGCATGAAGATCTTCACAATGTGTTTCTTGATTACCGTATCTCTGCATTGATGTATTGCTTCGCCCCAGGTTCTGGCTGGCGAGGTAGTGTTGATGAGATGATTCATCTCCTCGCAGATCCAGAAACCAAGTATATTAGGTACTTGGAACAATTCAATGACAAAGACAAGGAAGGTGAAAGTGAAGATGATGATGATCGGGATCATGCTGAGAATGGGAGTGTCGAGGGGAACTTGAAAAGGGATTTCTTGAGGAAGTTAGTCACTGAAAATGCAGCCAATAACAAGAAGAATAAAAAGGTGGATTCTCAAGAGAGAAGGAAATCCAAGTACAGTAGCGATGCTGAGATTTCTAATACTAAGAGAGATGCAGAGGCACATAAGGATGAAGAGATCCTTCCATTGACTTTCGAAGAATTCTTTTGTAAGAACTTCCTTCGGATCATAGAGAGAATTGTTCTTTGTACAGAACTGCTCTACACTCATATGCCTACTTCATGTCTTCCTTTGGATGAGCTAAGGAACATGATTAGAGCTTTGGATATGCTCCACACACTCAAAAATATGCTATGTGGTAACAAGAAGTGGGGAAAAGATGCTTTGATGGGAAGGAAGCATGATTTGTGCTTGATTAAGCTCAAGTGCTTGGAATTGCTGAGATTGGTTACTCCTATTCAAATCCCACAGCTCTTTGAGCCTTTCCAAATCAGAAGATTTTGCCTGGAGAATTCGTGCTTAATCTTTTGCACTGTTTCAAGCTCTTCTAAGCTGCATACACAAGGAGGGGCACCGTTTGAGCTGGTGATAATTGATGAAGCTGCACAAGTTAAAGAATGTGAAACCACGATTCCTCTACAGCTTCCTGGAATCCGCCATGCTATACTTGTTGGAGATGAGAAGCAGCTCCCTGCCATGTTTTTAAGCAAGGTTCAGAGAACCCTCTGTATATGCGTACTCAACAGATTGTTTATATCCTCATTTATGTTGATAACACTTTTTTTAAATTCATAGATTTGCGAGAGGGCTCGATTTGGGAGGAGTTTGTTCGAGAGGCTTGTGATTTTAGGCCACACCAAACACTTGCTTAGTGTTCAGTACAGAATGCATCCTTCCATTAGCTTATTTCCAAATAAAGAATTCTACAGAAACCAAATTATGAATGGTAGGAATGTCACAGAAAGAGGCCATGAGAGGCACTTTCTTAAGGAGAAAATATATGGATCATATTCTTTTATTAATGTAAACCATGGGAAAGAGGAGGATTGTAGGCCTGGTTGGAAGAACACTGTGGAGGTCTCTGTGGTTACTGAGATAGTTTCTAAACTGTACAAAGGTAGCACTAGTTCTTTACCATAGACCTATCTTGATTGGAAAATTGATGATTTGAATTCTTGTTTTGTGTACTTTCTTTTGTAGAATCTGTGAAATCTAAGGAAAAGGTTCGTGTTGGCTGCATTTCACCATACAAGGCTCAAGTTTTCGCGATTCAGGAATCGTTTGGAAAGACTTACAGTGCAGATGCCAAAGATATGTTCTCTGTAAATGTTCGTTCTGTTGATGGTTTTCAAGGTGGTGAAGAAGACATTATAATAATATCTACTGTCCGCTGCAACGCAAATGGCTCCATTGGATTTCTGGAAAATCTTAAGAGGACAAACGTAGGCCTAACTCGGGCAAGGTATCTCTCAAGACATTTCTCGAATTTTGCTTCAACGGATGAGATGCATGTGTCTTTTCTTATTCACATTGCTGCTGCCTCTGCAGATACTGTTTGTGGATATTAGGCGATGCTGCAACATTGGAAAACAGCGGCTCCGTTTGGCGAAGGCTAGTCATTGATGCCAAATATCGCGGCTGCTTTTACAATGCTTACGAGGATAAAACCTTGTGTCAGGCAATCAGGAACGCCTTGATCAAGCTTGGACATCTGCGAGCTTTGTTCACCGTGGACTCTATGCTATTCAAAGAAGCTAAGTGGAAGGTTTGCTTCAGTGCTGAATTCCACGAGTGCTTAGCAAGATATCACGACTATGAGATTCAGACGGAAGTGGCCTCTCTGCTTGAGAGGCTCTCGAGTGGGTGGCGCCAGCAGCACAGAGACGAAGATGGAATTGGTGTCAAAGGCAATAAGGCGTCTCAGTTGTTGGAATGGGATGTTGTGAAGGGGGTTTTGAGATTGGTTTGGACCATTGATATACTAAGGGAGGACTCAACACACACTCAAGTTATGAAAGTCCTCGAAATCTTACCACTGTCCGATGTTGCAAAAGTGGTGAAGAAATTTGAGGTTCTGGTTGGGGACTACACTCTCAATCAACTGGATTGTTGTCTCTACAAACGATGTGAAGGGTAATGCCTACCTACCTAGAACTCTCATGTCATTGCAGTTTGCTATGTTCTAATGTATATGGATATTTGACACAGAGGACTGGTGCTCCCGATGACGTGGACAGTCAATCACTATAATTCTAGAAGCAATTACTCTAGTAATCATCTAGCCACTCAAGTTTCAACACTCAGTCTAAGGAATGATCATGCACCACCTAGAATAAGGTAATAGTACAGCACGAAAGCAAAGCGAAGAAATAAAATAGAAGATTTCGTGTGATACACATTTGTACATATATTCTTCATTACATCCAAATTAAGAAATTTGTACATATATTCTTCATTACATCCAAATTAAGAAAAGATTTGTTTTTCTTACCAGGAATCCTATGAACTGGAAGGGGAAGCGTCGCGGCAGGAATCGCGTGTAACGCATCACCTTAAGGCAGTTAAAAGCACATGATCACCCCCTTTTTGGTATACTAAGTGTTTTTTAAGGGTAAGTAACTTTTAGACAACTATTTTTGGATTCAAGCTGATTGAAAGAAAATACAACATTAGAACAATTAATCATTCTGGCCTTCTGGGATAACATTCTAATGTGAGAAAATGCCTGACTGATTGTACGACCTCTCCCAGTTCTGTCCATCAAAATGCCTCGTCTCTATGTGTTTTAGTGTTCCGGGATCTACTCACCTATAAGAAATAGCAACTCTGTCTGGATTCGACCTTGGAATGTAGAATGAGGCAATTCCACAGACTTTGCAGAAAATATGCGTTGCAGTGTGTGTGCCAAAACTATACTATGTTGTAAGGAACTGTTTGGAGTCTTCGTTGTCGTTGAGCTCAAATTTTTGTGATGGGACGCTGAAGTGATTGCTTCCTTTCATCCAGCAAATAGAACAGTTGCATTGCCAGACTACGACACTGGTGGGAGCTTCTGTTCTCCACCTTACTATTTTGCAATGACATCCACCACTGTGCGTGACAACCTCTGACTCCATGTTTATCTCTGCAAAATTCAATGCAAGTTACATGCATGATCTTTTACTAATGAATTTAACAGCGTCTAGAAACAGTAGCCTTCTGCTTAGGGATTTAATGAACTACTATAGAGTAAATCAATATTAAAAGAATGAAATAACATACAAACTGCAATTGGTAAATATTCTTGAAATAGCATACATTGTGATCAATTGCTGCATACATAGTCTTGGCCTTCAAAAAAATGTGATCCCCCCACTCTTTATTTCTGATCCACTTAAGGTATAAAGCTCCAATGTTATTAGACACAACCAGCAAGAGGACATATTTTGTGAAATTAGTAACAAATTCAAATTCTCAATCCATATCTATTCTGCACTACTCAAATATATATAGGTCAGGGACCAATTGTCAAATTTATTGTGCATCCCATTTGCAGCAACCAATTGTTATATATGCAGCTCAATTGAAGTTAATACTCGATTTATTTCCCACAAAAACAAAATTATAATTCACCCAATCATTAATATGTAGGCAGGTGGGCACCTCTAAATAATGTGGCGACTCCCTTCTCATTAATTTCATCTGGTTCCGATTTCAATTATTTCTTCATGCATATCCAAACACATTTCCCTTGAATGCGAGTGAAGGCGTCATTAATTCTAAACTCGTAAAGTTCACAAAATTCCAATTCAATATTTGCTCTGCTCATTCAATCTCAATCCGCTACCCAAACTTCATAAAAACAAATCTAACAACCATTTTAGAAGGAATTAAACGGTGGTTAAACGATGAATAACTCCTAACTAGCTGAATCGGGAACATCATTCTCGAATTAATTGCAGAATTAAATACGAAGATAAAAGGTTGATTAGAAGAGAATATCTACAGGTGTAAGGAAGAGATGGATGATGGAAGGATGCCTTGTACCGAAGAAGCGAATTACTCTGAAAGCGAAAGCAGACTGTTTGAGAGTAAAGAAGAGGCTGCTGAGAAACGGTCACGAGTTCAATGAGCTAATTTATCCTTCATATTTTCCCTTTATTATAAATGCGCCCCATATTATTTCTCAAATTATAATGGCACCCAGAATAAACGTAAGGCATATAATTGCAAGTTATAATTAGTGGTAAAGTAGATGATAGTTGTAATGTAATGACTCAAATAGTCCCAGTGTAGGATAGGATAGCTTTGTTTCAAATATTGACAGATTCCAAACTCTCTTTCTTTTCACTCGTTTTATTTTATAGAGTTTTGCCAATTTCTGTAATGCTTTGCATTCTTGTTATTCTTTCTCCTTTAAATATTTACAGCTGTCTCATCTTTTGTCCCACTCACACACACATCATTATTGTCATTGATTACAGCAAAACCGAAACAAAGAAAACGTAAAGCTGGTTGCTAAAACTATGTAAACTATAGATTAAGTAGTAGGTTTATCCATTTAGGACGGAAATGGGTTCTTGTATTTAAATAATTAAGCATTAGTTTTATATATCCAGATTTCACTTTGTTAGGATCACATTGTAGTAGTATTTGATAAATAATTAAATTGGGTTTGTCCAAAGTTTGTTTGCACTTTCAGTGGTTGTTTTTCATTTGTAGCCATAAATTAAACATCATTCGATAATGTTCCCCACTTGCTTTTGGTATGAGATTAAAATGCATTAATCATGACTATTTTTCATTTATGAAACACCGTCGATTTAGAAAATTTATTATAAAATTGAGATATTTTTAAGTGGTGAGGGAATTATAAAATGAGTTAAAAATGATGGATTCATCATTCATTTGGCAGTAAGCACAAAAAAGGTACTGATGCTTAAACTTAGTTGGAAGTTCAAAGGCGCGATCGAGATTCGAGCATGATCCTTAATTAGAATCTTTGTCCATCCAGTCAAACTAGTAGACTATAGTAAGTATTTGTGGGTTGACTTAGAAACTAGTATTAGCTTAACCTACGCATCATTAACTCAATTACCTATGAAATAAATAAACTTGTATGTATGATGACACTATAAACCAATACGAATCATAGCCGTTAGGTTCTATGATTAATCAAAATTTATTAATTATACATATATATATATATACATAAATATTTTTTCCAGAATTGCAAATTATAACATCATATATCAAAATACTCATAAAAATGAAAGAACTTATACTCCACACGACTATGAAAATTGAACCCAAAACTTTTCACAAAATATTCGAATGTCTTAATCTTTGTCACTAAAGCAATGTCTATTGGAGATTGTTTTATAAATAGTACTATAGGAAACAAAACCGACCAAACACCTCAAAATATATTTCGATTGTTTTATAAATTTTGTAATTTTAACTATTATTAAGATTTGTTATATATTATTATTATATAATAGTAAATAATGAAAGATTTATTTATGTAATATATGGCAAAATAAAATCTCCATTTCGTACTTTATGTGAGAAATGCGTTTAGAAGGAAGGAGTAAGAGTACCTACAACACAGTTCCCAAGTCCCACCCCTATTTTCTATTTTTATTTTTATTTGAAAAAATTGTATTTTTTATTTTTATTTTATATATAAATATCTCAATTCACATCTCATTTTCATATTTATCTATTTTCTATTCGATCGTGTATTTTTTTTCTATTAAATTCATTAAATTCTTATAATTTTATTTCAACTTTTAATTAATATAATTTAATTTCTAAATTTTAATATATTCTTTATTAATGATAATTTATCTATTTTAAATTATTTTGTATTGTTTTAAATACTCTCTCCATCCATGAAAATGGCTTACGGTTTGACACGAGAGATTACCACTGTATAATATTTTACAAAATTTTAGAAATTGGTGAACTTCGTGTAAAAATTTCCAAAAATTACTAAAATAACACCAAAAACCAAAAAAATGGGAGACCTCATCACTTGGTTTGAACCAATCTAAAGTGGTGTGTAGTTGGAAGCTAACTGATTTAGAAGCTAAGTAGCTGTTTGGTGATATTATTAGATGCAACCACTGACTTATGAGAAAAGTTGGAAACCGCGTTTTCCTCTCTTCAATTCCCACTCTTTCATTCAAATCCATTTATACACCCTCCCCTCCCCCCACCTCTCTTCCATTCACTACACCACTCTCTTCTCTTCTCTTCACTCAATTCATTCTCCACTCTCACTCTCTCTCCCCCCAACAAAGAAAGAAGAAATGAACATGCCATCCTCTCTCCTTCTTCTCTTCATGCTTCTCTTCACTGATTTTTTCCATCTCACCCTTCAAAAGAAGCCCCTCTCTCTCTCCTTTCCTCTCACCACTACCCCTCTCTCCACACCTCAAGCATCCGATGCTAAATTCCTCTCCTCGCAGCTCCAGAGTAAGAACGCTGTGCCCCCATCATCACCGCCGTTCACTTACAACTACAAATCACCCTTCAAATATTCAATGGCTCTCATCATCTCCCTTCCCATCGGGACACCACCTCAGTCCCAGCAGATGGTGCTTGACACGGGAAGCCAGCTGTCGTGGATACAGTGCCACCGCAAGGCCCCCCCGGAAGCCGCCGTCTTCCTTCGACCCCTCTCTCTCCTCCTCCTTCTCTCTCCTCCCCTGCACCCACCCCATCTGCAAGCCCCGAATTCCTGATTTTACCCTCCCAACCACCTGCGACCAGAACCGCCTCTGCCACTACTCCTACTTCTACGCCGACGGCACCTACGCCGAGGGCAATCTCGTCCACGAGCGATTCACCTTCTCCAATTCCCGGACTACCCCTCCCCTCATCCTCGGCTGCGCCGCCGAGTCCAGCGAGGCCGAGGGCATTTTGGGAATGAACCGCGGCCGCCTCTCCTTCGTCTCCCAGGCCAAAGTCCCGAGCTTCTCTTACTGCGTCCCTGTGCGGAGGTCAAAAGACAAAATTAGCCCCACGGGAATGTTCTACCTCGGCTACAATCCCAACTCCCGGAGTTTCCGCTACGTTGATCTTCTAACATTCCCCGATGGTCAACGCATGCCCAATTTTGACCCCTTGGCGTACACCGTGGCGATGGCCGGTATCAGAATTGGCGGGAAAAGGCTGAACATCTCCACCGCCGCCTTCCGGCCGGACTCGGGCGGGTCCGGCCAGACGATGATCGACTCGGGCACGCAGTACACGTTTTTGGTGGACAGCGCTTACGCGAGGGTGAGGGACGAGGTGGTTAGAGTGGCGGGGTCGAGACTGAAGAAGGGATTTGTGTTCGGAGGGGCGTTAGACATGTGCTTTGACGGTAATGCCCTGGAGATCATGCGATTGATAGGCGACATGGTGTTCGAATTCGACAAGGGTGTAATGATCTCGATCAGTAAAGAGAGGATCCTAGATCATGTCGGCGCCGGAGTGCATTGCGTCGCCATAGGGCGGTCGGAAGCCCTAGGCGTGCCTAGTAACATCATTGGCAACTTTCATCAACGAAACCTATGGCTTGAATTTGATTTGGTTCATCGAAGGCTAGGCTTTGGAGTTGCCGATTGTAGTAAGGCTGTATAATTTTATTTTTTTTAATTACTATCAATAGTATTTTTGTAAAGTAGTGAGTAGTTCTTGGAAGATCTAGCTAGTTTAAAGTTTAAACCAATAGAGAAGTGTCCCACGCATATTAATCTATTATTTTATTAATTATTTTAATTACGCTTGCTACTAATTGTGGAGATGATACTTTATGTGATTAGGTTAAACGGCACTCAAATGTTTTATGATATACATTAATTTAATAAAAGACAAAAAAAATAAACCGATAATCATGTCTAGGGATCACATCTAGGGATGTCAATCGGGCCAGCCCATTCGATTTAGGGTCAGCCCATTCGGTTTAGGGCTATTTTCGGTTCGGGTCATTTGGGTTTTTTTTATTTCGGGCTAAAATATTTCGGCCCTAATCCTAACCCACTCGGTTTCGGACTAGCCCATCGGGCCAAAATATTTAAAAAAAAAATATTATATATAATATGTTTTAATAAATATTTTTTTTATAACAAAAATTATGTCGTCTTTACTCAATATAAACATTTAACTTGGTATTAGATATAAAAATAAATATTATTTCACTATAAACTTACATAATAACTAATAAATTATTAATAATTTGACACAATTTTAACATAAATGATTATATTTTTTTCAATTTTTTAAGTCATAATTATTTTTCATCGGTTAATCGGGCCAACCCATTAATTTTTCGGACTAGCCCTATCGGACTCGGGCTCGGGCTTTTTTCGGTTCGGTTCAATCGGACTTTTTTTATTTCGAGCTAAAATATTTAGGCCCTAACCCACCTTTTTTATCAGTCTATTCGGACCGATCCATCGATTTCAGACTAAATTGACATCCCTAAACACGGCTAGCTCTGTTGGTAAAAGCAGTAGTGGAACTAAAATATATAGTACTAAAACCTTACGTGATGGAATCTCATCAATGTAATAAAAATTCTAAAAACACAGACATAAAAAATTTAAATTATACCAAAATCCAAAAGGTGATAATTAATGTGACAATAACTTGTCTTGCATAATTTATAGAATAAATGGCACTCGAAATATATGGCCGCACTTTTGGACTTCTCCCACGTTAGTTTTCCTATTTATTTTTTGGGTATGAGTGCTTATTATTATAAATATTTCTTATATTGCAAGTAGCATCCCCAACTTAATATGCTCACAATAACATAAATATATACTAAAGACTAATGAGTACATTTAATGGGATTCTTATCAGTATTTCTCAGTTAAAATACATATGAATTTAATTGTCACGTCTCAGTGAAGAAAAAACAAGACTAATTTTTAGGTTGCTAATTAGTGTATGTTTAGAGAAGTTCGTTTCCTACATTTATGTAATGAATTGAAGAGTATATAGGTGACAAAGTACTGTGCTGACACATAGCTAGTGTTCACGAGTGGTAAACTATTATTTCTAAATTTTCTTACCATTCACGCCATATTGATAAAAGTAAATATCTGTACTAAAAATGAAGAGAAATTAAAAATGTAATTAATATTTCACCTATAAAATTAAAGATGTGGGCAGTGGTGGGCTCTAGATTTGCTGCTTGCTTGCAACCTGGAAGGCAAACCCCCCCTTTTGTACTCTGTTTTAATAATTAACTTTGTAACCAACATTTTCATGCACATGGACATGACTAATGATTTCAATTAATCCTTTTTAATTACGTAAATCTCCATCATCATTTTGCTTTTGAAGTTTTCAGTTTCACCCATGTCGCATGACATAATTTGGATAGCGTCATATTTTAATCGTCATTAAACCATTGTTTATATTCACTGTAATAAAATGGTCATATATAACGAATATATGTGATGTTATAATAATTAATTATCATGTAAGCTCAAGACAGTTAAGTTAAAACATAATTTATGTACTACAATTCCGTTTCACTGCTAGTGGTATTTGTTAATATGTCTACGACTAACATCTTGTTTATCACATCATGTTATAATATTTTGACTACCAACCATTCATGTACTCCCTTTTTCTCATTTAAATTGGTGCCGAAAAATAAATAAAATACTTATAATTTTGATTAAATATAGACTAAATTCCTTGGGACAAGAGGAGTATGTGTTATGTGCTCCACGTATATATATAGTCATGTTGCTTGCGGAAAGTTGGCGTGTACTTTTAGGGATCGATTAGGAAAATTATGAAGATGGATTTCTTGGAATGAATTCGCCATAAATAAATAAAGTTCAAACGATGACATACTATAAAAGATGTACTCTCTTCAAAAGAAAAGAAAAACAAAAACAAATAAATATTACTCCTCCCATTCTACTAAACATCACACACTTTATTTATTGGTACGTCTCACTAAGCTTGACACATTCCATAAGTATTAAAAATTATATCTTCAAAAAGTGTGGACCTTACCACATTTATCACTCTTACACTCTATACACTCTTCTTAATAATCATGCCAGAAAAAAAGATGTCATATTTAGTGGGACGGAGGGAATACTATCAAGAATAAATTCACACCAACAATGTGTCTTTCAATTAGGGGTGTCAATCGGTAACCAGTTCTCGGGAAGAACCGGTACCGGATCAGGAACTGGCAACCGAGTATCGGTTTTTCGAGAAATTAATCAGTTCCCAGTTCTCAACTTTTGAAAATAACTCGGTATTGGGCAATCGGGTACCGATTTATAAAATTAAATATTAAAAAAATATTTTATATTTATTTACAAATATTTTAAATATTATAAAATAATTAAAAATTAAATTTAACTATATTTATATTGAATTATTATTGGTTTAAATTAATATTTTTAAGATAAAAAGTTAAAAAACTTTAAATTTTAAAAAAATAACCGATACTTTAACTGGTAAAAAAACCGATTCCAGTACCAGTTCTTAAAATTTCAAGTTTTCCGGTACCATACTGATTGACACCCCGACCTTCAATAGCAAAATCATCTCAAAAATAAATTAATTGTAGCACGGGTGACCTTGCAATATGAAAGTATAAGATACTTTAAATTTTGAAAAATAACCCACAAAATTAGTTAACAAGAACACACACAATGATATAAAGAGGGAAAGTCATTTGGGCTTGCTGTAAGGCAATGAGATTTGTCCCATTTTATGTAAGTTCGTGTCCTTTTTATATACAATAAGCAGCCTAAGAAAAAGTTGGCAATCACACTAATAGCTGTAACAACCAACTACAGCATAATATATATCAACCCTAAAATTATAAAAATACTAGTACAAGTTTGTGTGTGGATTTAGTTAAGAAGATCCACAACTTTTCCTATATGATCATCATTCTAAATAAGTTGCAAGCCGCCCTAAATAAAAGGGGGGCCCTACTTTCCACTTTTGTTCTCAACATTATCGCCACCCCTTAAAGCTCATCTTGCCCTTTTGCAAATTGCATTTGCTACTCATCTCATTCTTCATTTTCTCTTTTAAATTCCTTACTCATTTACAGTTTATACAGCTTCTCTAAGCTAACACTTTATAATTTTTAATTATGGATAAAAGTTAAAATGCTCAATTTTATAATTAGAAGATAAAAAAATACTCTCTTAAAAATTAAAAATAAAATCTACCCACATTACATGATTACATGATGAATTTTATCATGTGATCATGTATTATTTCATTCACTAAATATTTGGTATTACATGAGCACATGATGAAATGCTCATGTAATAATGTAACGTGGATACTCCTTTCGTTCCAACAATCTTGACTCATTTGACTAAAATTATGAGTATTTTTTGGTCAAACGGCTAAGAATAATGGATAAAGGGAATAATTTTTTATCATTTATTTTTAAATAAGTACCTTTTTTTATCTTGTATTTATGAAATTAAGTAGTTTTACCCATTAACCCTTTTAATTATTTACATTTTATACGGCCGATCTAAACTAACAGTTTATAATTATTTACTGAGTAATGCTAGCTCAAAATTCGTTCGCAAACAACTAAATTAAAGTTTCTTCAATGTCACACGAATTGTTATTGCAAGTGTTAATGTTTATTTAGATGCAAATAGTTTGTCTATGTAGCATTAAGTGATTTTATTTTCTCATATTCGTATAGTCTCACATCAAAGTCTAGCTAGGTATGTGTACATAGTTGTGTTATATGGTCCACACAGCTTTTGAATTTATTTATTCAAATCAAAATACAGCATATATTGAACGGTACGTGTTGTTACTAATGACGTCCTCAATTTTTCTATGAAGAATAGCGTATAAAGTTTAAGGGAATATATTTTAACGAAAAAATGATTATACAAAGTGGAGTCAATATTTGTGAATAATATCATTTAATTAGTTATCATAGATTTGTGATTAATTATTATATATAAATACAATTAGTAAAATTCAAGATACACGCCAGGGTATTGAGAAATATCCATATCGAATTTCTAATTATTTAAAAAATCAAATAAAGAAAACAAAATTAATGTTCATATGTTTAAATGGTGTCCTAAAAGCATAATTTGGAGATATAAAAATGAAACTGCTGGAAATGTTGTCATATGGTAGGCTAAGATCACTTTCAAATTCAAATACTCTTTAAATATATTCCAAATTAATAGCAATGAAAACATGATTTCTTCACAAGCACAATTGTATCTTGTTGATTTTTTTTCATAAATAGCTAAGACACACCGAATATCACTTTCATCCAACTGTGGCCGAATGCAAAATAGCTTAATTTTCTTTTTTGGCATGTCAAAAATAGAGATGTCAATAGGGTTAACTCACTCGAATTCAGGCTAACCCACTCGGATTGTCGGGCTAAATCGGGTTGAAATTTTTTCGAGTTGAAAATTTACAATCCTAATCCTAAACTTTCGGTTTTCGGACTAGAATAAATATGAAAATGTTTAAAATGTATGTATATTTTTTATGATTTTATATTTAAAAAATATATATTTTTGAAAAATATAGTAATAAAATAAAATTTTAAACATAGTTAAATGTTATTATTAAATATGAATAAATTTAAAGAGAAAATGTAATGATATTATACCCGAATTGTGTTATAATTATTTTTTTATGTGAGCGATTAATTGATGAGTATAAAAAATATATTTTTGCATGAAAAATTAAATATATTATGCAAATAATTATTATTTTATTTTTTCATTCGATTAATCGGGCTAACTCACTCGATTTTCAGACTAACCCTATCGGGTTCGGGTTGATTTCGGTTCAACCCATTTGGGCTAAAAAATATTTTGGGTCATAAATTTAATTTCAACCCTAACCCTTTTCGGTTTCGGATTGGGCTTCGGGCCAAACCACACTTTCGGGCGAAATGTACATCTCTAGTCAGAAACTCTATATAATCCATTTTCTCAATATATAAAGTATTAAAGTCTATTGGTTGTTAAAATAAGTTTATTTAATGTTTGTTGCAAATAATATGTAAATTATAAATAGGTGCACAACAAAACAATTGTATATTACTTTGTCTTTTTAATCTGTATAAAAATAAAAGTTAACTATTAATAACGTCATATGAAAATTGAAATTGTAACCTTCTTCACATTTTCAGCTTCTTTATTTATTTTAAATCAATTCTTAATGACGTTATATGCACCCAACTCTTTATTGACATTTATGCCACTCATGTTATGAGCTGAACAATTCACATAAGTAATTCATTCTAATTATTATTCTGTCTGTCCGCTTAGAGGTGTTCACAGTTACGATTTTGAATTTTCGGAACCGGAATCGGACTGTAGTTGTGGCGGTTCACGGTTTGGAATTGAACCGTGTAGAAAAGTTCCGGTTACGATTCCAAACCACCGGTTACGGTTTCAAACCGTCTAAAAAATTAATTTAAATATATTTAAATTTTTGAAATTTTAATTATATACCAATGCATATCATCATTTAATTTTGTATCACATAATTACCTTTTTAATGTAATACTATAATTAATAGGTAAATAGTTATTTTAATTTAGTGTTAATTATATATAATATCCATATAATAATATATTAATAATGAAATAAAAAAAATATTTTGATTTGTTATTATGTCATGAATACTTAAATTGAATAACACATTAAACACAAATATATTAATAAAATGAAATAAAATAAAATGTTAATCTTCATAAATATAGCAAAATAAGATGAATACTAATAAAAAGTTAATTATTTTAATTTATATTATTAGAGTTTAATTAGGTTCTCATCTAGTTAAGTTTTATTTTATTTAATTAGTAATGTATTCATAAGTTTTAATGTGTTATTATGAATTATAAAAAGATTATTATAAAAATTACTCTTTATAATATAAGAAATAAATTAAATTTAATAATAAAATTGTGATAAGGTTCCAAATTGACGGTTACGGTTCCAACCCGCCGGTTCACGGTTCTAAAATTTTGGAACCGTAACCGAACCGTCATCTACACGGTCACGGTTCGAAATTGAACCGTCGGGTATGGTTACAGTTCCTGAAACCACCGGTTACGGTTCGGTTACGGCAGTTTCGGTTCCTTTAAACACCTCTATGTCTGCGAAAAAAAATGTTTTTATTATTTGTTTGAATTATTCATTAAAATTGTATTTTTATTTTTATACATAATCCTACAAATTTTACGTTTTTTACAAATTTTATGATGACTTTCTTACACTAGAGTCATTCGTTGAAAATATATTACTATTTTATAATTTAGTCAACATTATCTTATACTCTAATCATAAAATCTCAAATCAAAACTAATGATTTATATTCCTTCGTGTTTAAGATAGTCATTTATTTTGGGCACGATAACTAAAAAGTATATATTTCAAGTTAAAAAATAGTATAAAATGGTGATACAAATATATATTACTCTCTCCATCCCATTTTAGTTGTCACGTTTTATATTCGACTGAACCTATTATAATATTAATAAAATGTGATAACTAAAGTAGGACATAATGAGTATTTAAACATATGAGTGTAATAAATATATTCTAAAAATGAAATAACTTATCTTACTTGGTGTTGGAACAACCTAAAGATGAAAATGACCCGTCTTAATTGGAATGGAGAGAGTATATTTATGAAAAAAATAATAGATGACATGTGGTGTCCTACATTAATTGTTGACATGTTATTAAATGTTAAATATGTCGATCACGAGTAGGGGACGTTTCTTGTGTGTCCAATTATGTTGGGTTAAACTTCAATATCAAATATAGGTTATTTTAAGACTTTGGCCAAGTGATTTTTCAAACTTATATTTAAACTTGGGACAACATATTATGATATGCCTAATATTTCAAAATATATTTTCATATAATACATATTAAAATGATATTTCATTCGTCCTCAAAAAATTGCATAAGACCATTATTATACTCACAAGGGCCACAATACATTCAAATCATTCGTTACTACTCGTGCCGATCCTAAATGTACCAGTTCTTTATGGACGAATGGAGAACATATATATATATATATATAAGATAAAATACATCAAAAATTTATAAACGCTATGATTGAGATAATTATATTCACTTTTGAAACCAAGAATTGTACTTTCTCTATCTAATCAATATTAGTCTCATTTAGAAGTGTTCAACAAAATCATAATTGTTGGACTGTAACCGACAGTTTCAGAAACCATAACAGTTTTTGACGCTTTAAATCTCAACCATGATCGTGTAGGGAACAGTTCAATTCTAGTTCCAAATGTTTGGAACGATGAACCAGCGGTTCCTTAACATTTATTTTAATAATTTTTTCGTATCATTAATTCAATTTTATCTCTTATATTATATATAATCATTTATTATAACTTATAAATTAAGTTATATTTTAACTTATAAACTCAATTAAAATTAGTACACATTTTTAAAATGGTTTTAAAAGAACTGGTGGTTCTTCAGAATTGAAACCTTTGATTCGAGATTGAAACTGCCCTCAGTGGTTGTGATTCCGAACCGTGAAACGTTGAAATGACGATTTGATTACAATTTTAAAATAATAGAACTGTGAACCTACGATTCTCCTATTAACGTGTCTCGTTTGTTATTGACTTTTGGAGCCAATAATAGTAAAAACTCATGTTGGGAAATATTTATAAGGGTTTTGATTTAAATTCCAAAACTTCCCCTGAAAGATGTAATAAAGTCAAAACTGAAGTCTTAGTCTTATCTTAGAACTCACTTGTTAGATAGTTCAGTTTACAGGTACAATTTGAAGGTGCAAGACTAAAGACTCAAGTCAGTAACTGTATTTCTCTCTAGAACTCAGTTCATGTCCCAAAACTGAAGGATCGTGTCCTGAAGTATGACCTGGAGTTTTGAAGTTGAAGCCAACATGAAGCAAAGGTTCTCTACCACTGAAGTTCACTCGAAAGCTCTGCACCTGAAGTTCTCTCTGAAGTTAACCACTGAGTTCCATGCTACTCTATAGGAGTTACCACTTTGGGAAAAGATCTCAGTAGGTAAAACTCAATCTTGTTACAGACACCAAAAATGGCAAAAAGGACCACGACACCAACGGGAAGAATTCAAACGAGCTCTATCTCACAACGGATATATTTCTAGAGAGCACTATATATACCCCGCTGCTTCAAATGCTTCAAGATACCGGTTACCCTGCATTCAAACTCTCAATCGCTATTTCGCTCTCAACTTCCATAGCTCTCAAGCTCTCAAGTTCAAGAACACTCCAAGCTTTCAGAATCCAGTTTATTTGTGTTCTTAGTAGCGATTCAGATTGTAACCGAAGAATAGCTCTAGTCTAGATTAAGTTCAAAGCTAGAAGTGATCAGACTTTACTGTCCATCTAATCCTTTAGGATTGATCATTGTAAGACAAATTTCTATTTATTTGGAAACCCTCGACTAATATCGAGTACACGTGGACGTAGAAGTTTTTATCTTCGAACCAAGCAAACCAAACCTTCGTGTCTTCGCTATTTACATTCAGTATTTATTCTCTAACGATATATTGCATATTGAATACTGATTAAAAGAAAAGTGAACTTAAATCATTAAGTTTTCTGAACAAACGAGTAAGTTTTTAAAACCACCACTTCCGCACATACACATAAGATATTAGTCCATCAGTCCAACACTAAGTGTAGACTGACGGATTGTTATCTAAAGTAATCAACTCTAACTGAAATAACCTTCCTTCAGTTTAAGGAGTCCACTGACAAGCTTTTAATTTGAAAAACCAAAACTGGTGTATCCCCAATACACTCAGTATACTCGTTTCGAGACCAACAACTCCAAATAAATGTTAGTCATCTAAATTTAAATCTAGTTTTAAAATTTTATAATTAATATTCTTTAATTATTGCTAGTGTTTATAAGCAATTGTTAGAAAGTATTCAAATTAAATTGTTAGAAGTATTCAAACTAAATTGGTTGTGGAGTTTTAAAACTTTTTTCAGTACTAGAGTTAATATTTCAAGACTCCCATCAGGTTCGTAGACCCATCTATTTAATTATTTATGATATATATGTATATATATAAGGTTTATATTAAAAATAGTTTTGCTTGTGTTTAAACTATATATTTTTTCATCTATCGATACAATTAAACTATGTCATAATCAATAAAACCTAGTCAGAAAGAAAGAACAACAAATTCTCTATTTTAAGGGACAAAATATTTTAAATAATATATGTACGGAAATTATCTTTTAATTTGTATGATTTATCTAAATGATTTAATAGTTAAAATTTATTTTTAGTTAAATCGTAAGAAATCATTTTTACTTGATTTATCTCATATATATATATATATATTATTTTACATATAATTTAATCCAACTCTAAATCTCGTTTATTTATTGAATTCTTCTCTTCTTTAGGATGTTGAAAGTAACTGCAACATTTAAAATTCTCTTGAATATTTAAAATTTTGATTTTAATTGCAATCGATTTCGCCACAATTCTTCTTGACACATCAATGATTATAAAACTCTTTAAATTTATGACTTATTTTGACTTGTTGCAGTGGTTTGTATAAATTATAGTGTTATTTTGATCAATTTTTGTAGTGTTGTTGATTTATATTATTATCATAATTTTTTTAATCATTTTTAATATATTTAGAATTTATTTAAAAAAATAAAATACATAAATTTAAGTCAAACTTAGAACCCGCATAACTGACGAATTTCATGGATTTGAACAGAGATCTCAATTTTAAAATCCAATAGTATGTCTGTGACCAAGCCAAATCCGATCCAATCCGATTGGATCCAATCCAATCCATTATGATCGGTAATTATTATAGTAATGGATAAATGATACATTTGGTGAAAATAAAGAGAAGTGTGAGTAACAACAAAGAAAGTAATTGTGGTTCATAAGATAAAAGGCGGTGAATTGTGAATTTGTGATGAATGTAAGGGAATCTTTGTGGGTCTATCAAATATAACATGACATATGAGAAAGAAACAAGACATTGAATATGGCATGCAAATTAAAAATGACCAAATATATAAGTTTGATAGAGTCTCATTAGAATATTAATTAAAAAAATGAAATTGGTGCCGAAAGGGAAAAGGGTTTACGCGTTGAAGATGTGCAGTTAGGCAGCAGCTACACGCGCCTATGTGCTCTTCTCATGTCCCACACTGCTTCTTCTTCTTCTTCTAAATCATCCATATACTTCTTTATTTATTTATTTAGTTTATTTTAAATTGCAAGAAAAGGACTTATTACATACACAACAGAACATCTAATCAGACAATTAACACCACGTCATTTTCTTTGTGGTCCTAATAATTAAAAAAAATTACAATAGTAGTAATAATAATATTCAACTTAGTCTAATTCTAAATATATATATAACTATATAAACTATATGTTGCTACAAATGACTACAAATAAATTTGGTGTATTTATATATATATATATATAGTCTTTGAGATTTGTAACTTGTAATTTATTCTCATCTCTACCCGCAGGGAAGATTTTCAAATTGGTCAAGTCAAACATCAGATCTTATTTTCGAGCTATATCTAAGTTAATTTTGAATAATTACGTTTTGAGGTTATATTCCTTGATATTTTAAAGTTAGCCATTACTATATGATATTATTTGATGGATATGTATTACATCTAAAATAATACGATGGAAGTAAGACAAAAATACCAAAAGGTGTAATCAATCCTATTTCATCGAGTTATCGAATATTAAAAGAGATTTTGTGCTACTTGTCAGAGTGTGGAAAATAGACAGAATAAATTAATTGATATTTTGATTTTCTATATACTTGATTTGTATAGTGTTGGGCTAGCTAGGTTGAAGTTTATATAATTAACTATATTATATTTTTTGGGCTGAACTAATTATTTAATAGGAATGTCGATGGCCCATTCTGAATCTTAACAAACATGGATATATATATATATTAATATTAATGATATTAATATATCCATAGAATCCCAAAACATATTACTCTATTTCTCAGATGATTATCCTGTACTGGAAAGAACATATTATTTCATCATTAAAACCATAGAGTGAAATCATGTGTAGCCAACAATACACATTTAATGTGTACTTAACATACTGGGACAAAAAACTTGGTCAGTGTCTTAAATAATAATACGTCAATGTGTATGTATTTGTATTTGTATTGGTATATGATAGAATGATTAGATATGAAACAAAATATTTTTAAGTTTAAATCCAGCCATTACAAGAACCAAGATTTAATCTCCAGAAAAACTGTGGAGGTGCATTAAACATAATATTATACACGAAAATGCTCACCCGCCCGCGGTGGGCATTTCTTAATGTGCCCGCGGTTGATGTGGCATGCCACGTAGATAAATATTAAAACTTAAATATTTTTTATTAATTATCACTTTCCGACTAGGGTTTATTGGTTAGGGTATAGTTTAATATTATTTAATAAATAATAATAATAAAAATAAAATTAATAAAAAAACGAAAAATATAGTAACTCGTATGATGATGTGTCAATGATGTGGCATTGCCACATCAACCGCGGGCGCATTAAGATGTGCCCACCGCGGGCGGTGGAGCGCTACTCATATTATACATATGCATGCATCTAAATATAGTCCCTCTAGAAGTCACTAAATATACTTACTCCCTCTTGAAGTGTTAACGGTGATTTGAACTCATCTAATTGAATTGTTGGTTCACATTTTTATTATTTTAAAATCGTAAACAAATTGTAATTATAACAATTTGCGGTTTGAAATCGAAACGGTCCAAAGTGGTTCCAATTTCAAACTGCTATTTTTCTAGAATCAACTAAAAAATTATGTACTTTTATATGAATTTACAAGTTAAAATATAATTTTGAGTTATAAACAATGATTCTATATAATATAAGAGATAAAATTGAATTATGGATAGAGAAAACCTATTACAATAAATGTTGAGGAACCGACCGGTTCACAATTCCGAACATTTGGAATTGAAATCGAATTGTTCCCTACATGATTACGGTTCTCAAAACTTCCAGTGACGATCCGATTATGATGGTTTTAGTTATTTTGAACACCTCCAACTCCCTCCATTTTTTTATAAGTGTCGTAGTTTAATTTATCTTTTGTTTATTATTATGTGCCTCATTTCTACACTAAAATAGTATCCCTTCTTTTCTATACGCAAACTAATAACTTACTTTATTAGTTTTACCTTAATACCCTTAGCTTTTTAGTTATAAAATTTGCCAAAAATAAAAATGAGACTACTTTCGTGGGACATCCCAATCGGGAAAGAGGGACTACATTGGTGTGACGGAGGGATTATTTTTTATAGTTTAAAAATAAAGTGTATGAATATATTTATTAAATATGAATAAATAAATTGATAAGGTTAAATATATAAATGTAATTTTATTAGTACGTGTAATTAAATTAAATACATGAAAGCTAAAAAAATGGAGGTATTACACATAAGGTTAGTTCCTAAAATTTTGTATGGCGCACTCCCGCAACATGGTACATTATTTCATAGTACCGTTTTAAATTTCAAAATAGTTCAGTTTTTCTAAATTCATATTTTAAAATACATATAAAGACAAATATTACAATCAATTCAAAATGTGCATACATATATACATACATTCAAATAAAACACTATCGACAAAAGACAATCCAAATCTTCATTCCATTCCACTATGGTTACCAGTTACCACCACAAGAGATAAAAGATAAATTAGATAATGGGAAATTAACTAAATAGTAAATACCTTCAAATATCATTCAAACACCCAAAATAATACTAACCCATTCTGAGAAAACAAAATACAATATTACCATCAAGATTCAAGAAGCGCATTTAATTAGCTAGGCACGGATTCCTTGCCTCGACCGACACCCTACAACTTCCGCCACCGTCGCCACGGCACGGCTACTTTCCGACGATCTCCGCCGCCGCGAGTAGTCAAAACTCTTCCTCTCCATAGCCACCGCCACCGCCACCTCACCTCTCGATGAACCGCACGCCAAAGGCACATTTGATCCTAACCACATCCCTTTCATCACCTTCTTTAGCACTCCAATATTCTTGCTCTTGATCTTCTCCACCGTCGCCTCCTCTCTCCGGCCACCACGAGCGCTGCCGTCTGCAATGTTTCCATGGAGGCGGCTAGAACGACTATACTCTATATAGTGATCGAGCTGCTTTGAAATCCTCTCTATATCGTATCTATCGAGAAGAGAGTAGTCACAACCATTACTATGAATAGGGTTGAAATTTTCTTGGCCTTTTTTCATTGCTTCCGCCTTGTATCTCGATGGTGCACTGTCGAAATTTTTCCTGGAAATGTTGAAGTTGGATGTGGGCCCACCATCGGTGCCGGAACGGTGCTCGAGCCATGCCCATGCAGCGGATTTGGTTAGAGCCAATTCGTCGGAGAACCTCCCTCTTTTCTCCATATATAAAATTATATATTGGATTTTGAGAAGTGGAGAATGAGATGTGAACATATATAGGAGATTAGAGACTATATAATGATGAGGTTCCATGTTTTGGTAGCATGTGTATGTATTTTACGTGTAAGGTACAAAAATAACATGTGTTTTTTGACTTATATGGATTGAGATGTATGATAGCCATTTTGTCATGATGTCTGAAAAAAGTTTTGATCATGTGTAATTCAATTCTACGCACATTTAAATCATATGGTTGTTATTTGCAACTTGGATTTTTAGGATATAATGTATTTTGATGTTATCATGCAGATGGACAATTATTTTTAAAAAAAAATTGGATTACATTAATATAAAATTATATAGTCGTGTCACGATGGACTCGAATCCGAGACCTAAGTTAAGCCTTGGACATTAACATCACTACTACTAGGCCATAAAATTACATTAATGTAATTTTACATTAATATAAAATTACACGCACGCTAGATGGACAATAATTTTAGTGAACTGCAAACTGCATAGCTAAGTATATTTTTAACCGAGTTGAAATAGCCTAATACTCCCTCCGTCCGCGAAAGTGTTTAACGTATTTCCATTCTGGGCCGTCCACGAAAGTGTTTAACACTTGAAACTTTCCATTTTGGGACATAAATATTTCTCCTTTTTACCCTTTAAAGTTGTGTTATTTTCAAATTTGCCATTTGTGGGCCCCTTATATTTTTTACCTAATTTCTTAACCCAACCCAATTAAAAACATAACCCAACCCAATTAAAAACATAACCCAACAAAACCCAACCCAATTAAAAACATAACCCAACCCATCTAATACTAACCTAATCCAATTAAAACTAACCTAATGGTTGCCCTAACTCATTTTGCCTCTCTTCTGCTCACTCTCTTCTCGACTGTTCTACAGACTGCCTCTTTTCGTCTTCCTCTGTGAAATCCGAAACCCTAGTTCTTCGATGGAATCCTTTACTTCTCCTTCGAGCTCTCTCATCGGTGATTCCAAATCACCACCCTTCGTTTCTTCTTCGAGCTCTCTTCACTTGTCGCCATCTGATGTAGAAACTGCTACATCTACCCAATCCCTTTACCTTGAGCCATGGATGGAACCATCCCATTTTTTTGGGGATTCTGATACAATCGTGGAGGAAACACCTTTGGAGGGAGAGATTGGCTTAGATCTCGTTAGATCTAAGCCAACTCGGCCTCCAGATTCGATGATGGAGGAAACCCTAGTTCATGAGGCGCCTGAGAATCTAGAGTGGTCGGAGGAGAAGAAGAAGTGGTTCAGAGAGCTTGTTGGGATCTGGCTACCAATGGTTGTTCCTTTTCTCTTTGGTAAGGAGGCAGGTATACTCCCTTTCATGCATGTCTACTATTTGGGCGTAGTTGGCCCCTGCTGTTTCTGATTTGTGCTCTTGGCGTTAGTTGGCCTTTGTTGATCTGTTGTTGGGCGTAGTTGGCCCTTTGTTATCTGTTCTTGGGCGTAGTTGGCCTTTGGTGATATGTGTGTGGGCGTAGTTGGCCTTTTGTGCTCTGTTCTTGATCATTGTGATCTGTTCTTGGCCTCTTGATGTTTGAACTGATATATACAGATACTACACTTGTATGTGGATCTTATGTGATATTGAACTGATACAGATACTGCACTTGTGTGTGGCTATTATGTGATATTGAACTGATACAGATGCTGCACTTGTGTGTGGATCTTATGTGATGTTTGAACTGATACAGATATTGGACTTGTGTGTGGTTCTTGTGTGATATTGAAATGATACAGATACTGCCCTTGTGTGTGGATCTTATGTGATGTTTGAACTGATACAGATACTGCACTTGTGTGTTGCCTATTGTGTGGTTATGTTCTACATGAAACCCTAGAGCCTATTATGATGCCTCCACTGCATTTCTTATTTGTGATGTGTATTTGGAGACTATGATGATGCATCTGAGGGTGTTTTCACCATTTGCTTATTTGTGATGTGGTTTTTGGAGGTTGATTATAGGGCTCTTGTGTGTTTCGGTGCTTTAATAAAATGTCAGTGATGCATACAAAACGTGTTGAGACTTTTAAACAACTACCAACCATCAATGCAGTTGCTTATCTTGTAAACCCTATCCAAAAAAACTGTTTGCAAACTGTCTATACATCAACCTTGTTCTAAACCCTATCCAAAAACCACTGCCTAAACCATATCCACTAAACCACTGCCTAAACTTCAACCTTGTTCTTCAAAAGCATTGACCAAGCTGTCAATGTTGTACTTAGCACCTCCATTGTTCTCTGGCCTGTTCAAGTACTCCAAGCATTCCCTTATCAAATCATCTTCCACCCCAAGACAGATTGGAAGTGTTCCTGCCCTTGCTAGTCTTTCTTTTCCCATATGTGGGATCTTGTAGCTGTTCCCTCCCTTATCCTTCATTATTTCAGTGTAGCAACCTTGAAGTGTCAAAAAGACATTGTTGAGTGTTGTTGCTGTCAGTTCTTGAAATGATTCTTCCACATTCTTTACTAGGTCATCAACACCTTTACACACTTTGTCATCTTGTAAGCTCTGTATAGCTCTGAAAAACCCTAGATCATTGATATTGCAATCTGGTGAGTTTGGTGGTTGACAAACTAAGCTTATTTTGAATCCATCTGAATTTGCTGCATTGATGAATTCTTGCTCAGTACATGCTATATGTGGTTTGGCATTGTCCTGTTGAATGATGATGTGCTTAGATGCATTCTCCGGCCATTTTGCTTTGATTGAAGGTATAACCTGCAAAATGAAACCAGTAATGCATTAAGTACTGCCCTCCATCCTGGAAAGTGTTTAACACTTTGACTTGTGTGAGCTTTTAATGTTGAATGTTTGTGCTACATCACTGATGAACTGATGCTGATACAGATACTACACATGTTTAATGATGAATGTTTGTGCTAAAGAAATTTTTTTGTAAACTGAACTTGTGTTTTTTAAAACTTAGCACAAAATCTGAAAACACCACACATTTTTTTTCAATCTGAAAATCAGTAAATGGATACCTTGGTTATTATGCAGTCCTTGATTACATCCTTTGTGATGGATTGTATTGCTTTGGTCTCCATTGTGCTTTTCCTTCTGTTTTTGGAGTTCCTTTTGGCAGCTTCTAATTGTGTGAATGGGAAAATTCCAAGTTTCCCATCAAATAGAACAACTCCATCTTCTGAAATGTATGGCCTACTTACGGCACACATGAACATAACTTTGGTGATATACCTCTTTGACTTGCAACATCTGTGTGGTTCAATCTCTGATGGAAGCAACTAATACCTGTCACTTGCTTTGGTCATGTAAAACCACTTCTCATCTATATGCACAACGTTATGCATGCTATGGTACTTCACACCTCCACAGTCTGCCCTTGTATCTAGGTGACTCATACTCCATCGAAGTCTAGCTATCTTATTTTGCATAGTTAATGTAGGTTTGATTGCACTTGTGTGAGCTTTGAACTGTTTTTCTTTCACCCAGCTACCTACTAAGCTCTTACTCACTCCTATATTTTTTGCCAACTTCCTAATAGAAGATCTCTCAAGATATGTAAGTTCCCTAACTGCATCTTCATCTATTTGCTTCTTATCAATATGCTTACATCCTTTTTGCTTGCTTTGTAGGTGGACAACCTGGCCAAGAGTAAGCTGCCCCTTTGTAGCCTTCCAAATCCTCCACACAGTCTATCTAGTGACTGTGAAGTGTGAGGCAGCTTCAGTTAATGCTCCACGCCTCAAATCTTCTCCATCAAGATGCCTCAACAACCATTGCCCAATCCTATTTCTTTGCTCTTCACTCAACTTCTTCTTATTTATGGTTCTGTTTGCAGACATATTTAATGCTCTCCTACTTTTGGGGAGTAAGTTTTTGTAAAGAGAGGTTGAGAAGAGAGTTAAATGCAATTGTAATTTCTGTTTTTGCTACTTAAGCTTTTGTAAGAACAAAATTTGGGTTTGATTTTTCCCTCCCTAATTTCCCACTTAATTTTTGTTAGTTGAATAGTTTTTAAGCGCCATTCTCCACTTCTTGTTTTAATCTGTACAGCTTTAATTATGCACTTTGATTATGTAGTTTGTTTATTTACTTTAATTATGCAGTTTGATTATTTACTTTAATTAAATAATTTGATTAATTAATTATAGGCTCTAATAAAATTAAGTTAATCAGATTATTTAATTATGCAGTTTGATTAATTAATTACATGCTCTAATAAAATACAATTAATTAATTATGCAGTTTGATTATTTACTTTACTTTAATTAAATAATCATTAAGTTAATCAGATTATTAAGAATTTGTTAAATCATTAATTCAATTAAATCACTAATCAAATTAAATTAACTTTAATAAAATCAGATTAATTTATTTCTAACTAAATTTAAGTGGGACCCAATCTCCACTTACAATACACCTTTTTAACTCCACTCATTACACATTTACACACTCTACACAAAAGTCAACAATTTTTCTTAAAACCCGTGAAAGTTAAAGTGTTAAACATTTTCCAGGACAGAGGGAGTAGAAGTTACTGCACTTCAAACATTATACTATCTACCGATTATATGAAAAGTGTATTTTTATTGTTTCTTTGAATCTGTTTATAAAGTGTGTACTCTTTCCTTTTTAAATATGATTTTATAAAATAATTAATATTTTATAAAGTGTATTTTTATTGTTTCTTTGAATCTGTTTATAAACTTATTTCTTTTTTTAAATCTTATATCAACCCTTCCATAACATAATTTTTGTGGACAGATGAAATATTTTATAGGAAAAACCTCTAAGTATATAGTAATTGACAATTTTAGAGCGAAAATTTTAGTAATGAGATTTAGTGTCCCAATTTTGGATTTCACAACTTCATGTCCCACAAACAAATTATTTAACATAAATTTTATTTATTTTTCTCAATTTTAAATTTATGTGATTTAATTTAATTTTGTAGTTAGATAGGTTCATCCTACTCAAATAAGGTATATAACGTTTTTTTTTACATTTAATGTTATTTTTAAATCATTTTGAATAAAGTAGCAAATTGACCCTTTCATAAGACGCTCTTATGATGCATCATCATTTATGACAATGTTTTATTCAAATCAATCACTAGTGTTTAACACTTGTTGCTATTAGGTCTCGCTGTTAGCAAGCGATGTTAGATTAATTTCTATTAATCTCATTAATATGGTCACTTATACATTAAAATGTGTTATTTGCTATTATATAAGTATATAATCCTAAAGTGTAATTGTTGAGTTGTTGAGGGGCTAACTTGCAATTACAATTAAGTTAATTAATTAAAATACCATGGGTGGTCCCCAGGGGAATCACCGTAGTATTGTCATTCTGTTCTCCCCCATCAGAACGGTGGTGATCATCCCCTGGAAGACAATCCCACATCCTAATCCTCTACTGGAAAATTCAATGGCGTTCCCAGGTTAGTGAATAATCTTCTTCATCACTTAATGCTTCAGATTATGCATGATAGAGAATCTAGTCGTTTAGGAATTCACTATTAGGATTCTTCTGTAGAATGTACAGTATGTTGAATTTCTATTCCAACAAGTGGTATCAGAGCCACTCTATCTATGTTAGTCTGAGATTAGGACATTATGTGATGATGCTATTGATCCTTCATGATTTTACGTTTTTTGAATTTTGGGAGAATTTTGTTTTCTGTATCTTCCGCTGCTTACTTTTGGAAATTCTCCTAATTTCATGATTTTGGGCATTATTGGGTGTAAAATCATGTGTTAATTGTTCCTTTCATGTGGGAAAGGGTTTAATTGGGGTTTGATATCCTTAATTTCTAGTTTTCGCCGTTTAATGATGCCTGTTCCGGTCCAAACGGCCAAAATTCGCGTTTTCACACTTGATACAGATTACCCAGGTCAGCGAACGCTGGGTTTCCAGCGGCCGCTGGCCCTTCTTAAATTTTTTTCCAGAGTGTTGAGGTCAGCGACCGCTGGGTTCCCAGCGGCCGCTGGCCCTTCTTAACTTGGAAAACAGGAAGCGGAGGTCAGCGACCGTTGGGTTCCCAGCGGCCGTTGGCCTTACTTAAGTTGGGCGACAGAATATTACAGCCAGCGACCGCTGGCTTACAGTAAGCGGTGCACTTAATTTCACTCTGTGTTTCCTTGCACCGTATTTGTTTCCTAAGTGTTTTAGTTGAAGCAATACGTCGCCAAAGTGACCTCTTTTGTGGAGACTACTCCATCTAGCCCTATATATGGTTGTTTTGCGTTTTCAACTCATGCGTTTGTGTGATCGGCCCAAAGGAAGGTCCACATTTGGCCGAGTTGATTATGCATACTGTGGAGATAAGTGAGTGATAGTAGTCTGGTTGAACTTGTGTGTTCAATAAAAGATCCAAAGACTGTTTGTTGTTCGACACGTCCTTACTATCATCACTTGATCACTACATCGAGAGTATCGCTTGCAGCCAATGTTGAAGCCCAAAGGATAGACATTGGTGATGCGCTTGGTATCTCGGGATGGGATTAAAAACCTTGACCATTAGTTAGGACCTAAAGTTACTTTGTTGTGCGTAAATTAATTCATTTATGTTTACTGATTCATTCTTTATTCTTTTGTTCAATTCAGCTAATATGTCATCCGCGAATACTTTATCTTCTGACATTAATCCACCTCCCATGTTAAATGGGACAAATTTTAAAGATTGGAAAAGACACCTTTTGATCATGCTGGGTTGCATGGATCTAGATTTAGTCTTTCGGATTGAACAACCCGCATCTCTCACTGCGGAAAGCACTCCTGAACAAAGAAAGGAGGTTGAGAGGTGGGACCGTTCAAACAGACTAAGTATGATGATCATGCTTAACAGTATCCCAGAGGCCTTCAGAGGTCATGATATGGAAAAGGTCAGTTCGGCCAAAATCTTCCTTGAAGAACTCGAACAGTGTTTTGCCAAAAATGACAAAATAGAGTTGATGTCTCTTCTCTCAACTCTTACGTCGATGAGATATAAAGGACAAGAAAGTATTCGGGAGTACCTTATGGAGATGTTTAACATCGCTTCAAAGCTTAAGGCTTTGAAAATGGAATTCACTGATGATTTCCTGGTACTTATGGCCTTAATCTCTCTACCTCCACAGTTTAGCCAGTTTAAGACTAGCTATAACTGCCAAAAGGAGAAATGGACTCCTAACGAGCTCATTTCTCAATGTGTTCAAGAGGAGGAAAAGCTTAAAAGAGAGCGAACTGAAAGTGCTCATATGACAACGACTTCTAAGGGTAAAGGCAAGAAAAGGCCATCTGAAAAACAAGCTGCTGATAAGGCATCGGCTAAGAAGAAACAAGTTAAGGAGCCGGATCACGTTAAGAAAGACTGTACTAAGTACCATGAATGGCGTGTTAAGAAAGGTATGGTCTTTACTTTGGTCTGTTCTGAAGCTAATTTATCTTCAGTACCTGGAAATACTTGGTGGTTGGATTCGGGTGCTACAACTCACATAAGTATTTCTATGCAGGGTTGCCTAAGCTACCGAAGACCGAGTGATGTTGAGAGACACATCTACGTTGGAGAGGGAAAGTCGGTTGAAGTGGAGGCGATAGGACACTTTAGATTAATGTTAGGGACTGGATATTTTCTAGATTTAAAATACACTTATGTTGTACCGTCGTTTAGACGGAATTTAATTTCTGTTTGTTTATTGGACAAATTTGGTTACACTTGTTCTTTTGGAAACAGACAGTTTACCTTGTCTTTTAATTCAGTGGTTGTTGGATCTGGTTACCTTAACTCTTATGATAATCTATATTTGTTGGAAACTATAACTTCTTACAATGAAAACCTGCATGTGGAATCTAAAGGTACTAAAAGAAAATTAAATAAGGAATATTCTGCAAACTTATGGCACAAACGCCTAGGACACATCTCTAGAAATAGAGTTGAGCGTTTAGTGTCAGATGGAATTTTGAATCCTCTTGATTTCACGGATTATAATGTATGTGTTGAATGTATAAAGGGGAAACAGACCAAAGTTAAGAAACTAGGAGCCTACAGAACTTCAGAAGTATTAGAGTTGATACATACTGATATATGTGGCCCTTTCCCTACAGCTTCTTGGAATGGCCAACAATATTTCATCTCTTTTATAGATGACTTCTCAAGATATGGCTACTTATATCCCATACATGAAAAGAGTCAATCTATTGACGTGTTCAAAGCTTTTAAAGCTGAAGTTGAAAATCAACTTAACAGAACTATTAAGGCTGTCAGGTCTGACCGTGGTGGTGAATACTATGGTAGATATGACGGTTCAGGTGAACAACGTCCTGGCCGTTTCGCTAAATTCCTAGAGGAATCCGGAATTGTCCCTCAGTATACAATGTTTGGTACACCAAGCATGAATGGAGTATCTGAGAGACGAAACAGGACTCTTAAGGATATGGTAAGGAGTATGATAGCTCATTCTACCTTACCCGAGTCTCTCTGGGGAGAAGCATTAAAAACAACAGCGTATATCCTAAATAGAGTACCCACTAAGGCTGCTACTAAAACACCTTATGAGCTATGGACTGGTCGAAAGCCCAGTCTTAAGCATTTGCATATTTGGGGCTGTCCAGCTGAAGCAAGGCCTTACAGGCCTCATGAAAAGAAATTAGACCCCAAAACAGTTAGCAGCTACTTCATAGGATACTCTGAACACTCAAGGGGTTTTAAGTTTTATGATCCCACATCTAGAACTATCTTTGAGACAGGAACTGCCTCGTTCTTTGAGGATATTGAGTTTGGGGGAAGAAATAGAATAAGGGATATTACTTTTGAGGAGGGTTCAAATATGAATCCTACTACTGCTTCAAGCAGTGCTGCTGCTTCTAGTAGTGTTTGGGTTCTCTTACCTTTCATTACTCGAGAAGTAGATGTGAATGTACCTCAAGGTGATATCATTGAGAATATCTCCATTCAATTAGATCAAACTCAACAACCTCAAGAACAACCTGTAGAGCAACCTCAATTACAATTGAGGAGATCCACTAGAGAGAGACGGAGTGCTATTCCTGAGGATTATGAAGTATACCTCATGGAAGCTGAGGAATCTAATGGACTGATGGAAAACGACCCTGTCACTTTCCGTCAGGCCATGCAAGATGAACACTCTGCTCAATGGATTGAAGCCATGAATGAAGAGTATAAGTCTATGCAAGACAATCAAGTATGGGATCTTGTCCCATTACCATCAGGTGCAAGACCAATTGGTTGTAAATGGATATTTAAAACCAAAAGGGATGCAAAAGGTAAAGTGGAGAGATATAAAGCACGTCTTGTTGCAAAAGGCTATACTCAGAAAGAAGGTATAGATTATTCTAAGAATTTCTCTCCGGTTTCATCGAAAGACTCGTTTAGAATAATCATGGCTTTAGTTGCTCATTTTGATCTTGAGCTACATCAGATGGATGTTAAAACTGTTTTTCTCAATGGAGACATTGAAGAAACAATCTATATGAAACAACCAGAGCACTTTGAAAAAGGTGACTCGAAGGAAATGGTTTGCATACTAAAGAAATCCATCTACGGGCTCAAGCAAGCTTCTCGTCAATGGTATCACAAATTTCATGAAGTAGTTCTTTCATTTGGTTTTGAGATGAACGTAGTTGAGGATTGTGTATATCATAAGTTCAGTGGGAGTAAGTTTGTACTTCTGGTTCTATATGTAGACGATATCTTACTAGCCTCAAATGACTTGAACTTCCTTAAGGATACTAAGAGATTTCTCTCTCAGAAATTTGAGATGAAAGATCTTGGGGAAGCTTCTTTTGTATTAGGAATCCAAATACACCGTAATAGATCTAAAGGTGTACTTGGATTATCGCAAAAGAGTTATATCGAAAAGATACTTAAGAGGTTTAGTATGCAAGGTAGTAGACCAGTAGATACCCCTGTATCTAAAGGAGAAAAGTTTAGTCTTTCTCAGTGTCCCAAAACCAATCTTGAAATTCAACAAATGGAAAACATTCCTTATGCTTCGGCAATAGGAAGTTTAATGTATGCTCAGGTATGTACACGTCCGAATATTGCGTACATAGTGGGAATGCTAGGTAGATATCTAAGTGATCCTGGGATGACTTACTGGAGAGCAGCCAAGAGGATTTTCAGATATTTACAAGGAACAAAAGATTACATGCTAATCTACAGAAAGTCAGATAACCTGGAGGTCATTGGATACTCCGATTCTGACTTTGCTGGTTGTCAAGACAGCAGGAAATCCACTACTGGATACGTCTATCTGCTGGCTGGAGGAGCTATATCTTGGAAAAGTGTCAAACAGACACTTGTAGCTTCTTTCACGATGGAAGCAGAATTTGTAGCATGTTATCAAGCTACAGATCACGGGATCTGACTGAGAAACTTTGTCACTGGGCTGCGCATTGTGGAAACAATCGAAAGACCACTTAAGATTTATTGTGACAACAAATCAACAGTCCTGTATTCTAACAACAATAGGAGCTGTTCAAAGTCGAAGCACATCGACATCAAGTTCCTGGTTGTGAAAGAGAAGGTTCAAAATAAGCTGATAGCGATTGAACATATCGGAACTGGCTCCATGATTGCAGATCCGTTTACTAAGGCCCTAGTGCCTAAAGTCTTTCATGAACATGTATCTAGTATGGGAATATCATCATTAGATGAGATTGTATAGATTCAGTGGGAGCTACATATGTTGCCTATCGATACTTTTGTTTGCGTTTTGTTGCAACACACTTACTTCACCTTTAATGAAGTTCTATCTTGATCAAGATTTCAGTTTTGTTGCTTATTTTGTATTCATTTGCCTTCATCTAAAGTTTAAAGGTTTGAAGAGGACCATTCGAAAATAGATTCTATATCTGATTTTCGTTATACCATGTGATCTATGTCGTTTGGTTGTACTTGTGCATGTGATTACTGTCAGTCTAGTCGAGCTATATTTGATGAACGCTGCTTTAGTCCTTGTATGAGTGCAGTCGATGGACAAGATTGTTTATATACATAGACTGACTTATACATTAATCTCATTAATATGGTCACTTATACATTAATTTCTATTAATCTCATTAATATGGTCACTTACATTAAAATGTGTTATTTGCTATTATATAAGTATATAATCCTAAAGTGTAATTGTTGAGTTGTTGAGGGGCTAACTTGCAATTACAATTAAGTTAATTAATTAAAATACCATGGGTGGTCCCCAGGGGAATCACCGTAGTATTGTCATTCTGTTCTCCCCTATCAGAACGTTGGTGATCATCCCCTGGAAGACAATCCCACATCCTAATCCTCTACTGGAAAATTCAATGGCGTTCCCAGGTTAGTGAATAATCTTCTTCATCACTTAATGCTTCAGATTATGCATGATAGAGAATCTAGTCGTTTAGGAATTCACTATTAGGATTCTTCTGTAGAATGTACAGTATGTTGAATTTCTATTCCAACAAGCGCCTCAAATTGTTAGATGACTACTCTCATCCTTCTCATCCTCCAATCTTATTCCAGGTCGCCAAAATACGGCTTTTGCTATTAAAAACATCAATCCTGATTTTGAGTATATGACCAAAAGAGCCACATTGAGCTCGATCTTCAAATCTTATTTGTGAATGTTCCTCTTATTGCTTCTCATGCTTTCTTTGAAACTGGTTCATTTACTCGTGAGCTCTGCTGAAAGCAATTGACACCCTATCAGTTTGATGAAATTTCCGTATGAATCATCTAACGGCGTTAGAAATCCGTTAATAGCAAATGCCTAATTACAACAAGTGTTAAACTTAAAGAGTTAATTTATACAAAAGATTACCATAAGGGTTCGATCCGTCATAATAGTGTCAACCATAATGGTCAATTTATTAATTTTTCGAATGATTCTTAGGGTTGATAAATTTAAAAATAGAGTTTTATAATTTAAAAAATTTAAATATTCAAATAAAAATTAATTATGGTTCATTATATCATAGGAAATTTTTTATTTTAATAAATATCAATTAAAATGATAAATTTGCTTATGATACATGGAATGTAAAACCGGAGTTCTAAAAGTCTGTTAGAAGCTAGTCAGACAGTGGGGAAGCAACTATGTCTAGACAACTAAAAGGAAACCTAAACGAATTGAATTATAATGCTTCATTTTTAATATTTTTACACCTTATTTTAAAGTACAAACTAAATAAACATATATTATTCATAATTTCATTTTCTAATTCAAAATAAAAAGTTTAAAACACATAATATGTTAAATACAATACAATATCCATAATACGTTCATTTATATACTCCATAATACGATACAATATCCATAATCTTCAATTTCTTCATTCTTAGTCCTGACAATCAATTAAATTGTTAGTAAAACCCTACTTAGCCGCCCAGCACGCCTAGCCAGCCTGAGCCGCCTAGCCTAATTTGCGCTGACTAACAATGACTAAACACGTATAGACCGACTATCCCGTCTAGGCGGTCAACTTCCATCCAAACGCCCAGATAGAAACCGATGAACTCATAATCAGATCAACCAAACTCTGAATATCGCCTAGGCAACCGCCTAACCCGACTTTTAAAACATTGTGTGAAACACAAAGTTGGGACACTGCATCTCATCCAAACAAGATCAACTTAATAAGAATCTGGATAAATTCTTTTATTAACGTTTATACATCTTTGCATCGACACTGTTGAATTATTAAATAAAACCATAAAAACAGGATATATGGATTTATCTATGTATTGTACGCCAAATAGCGTGTATCTCAACTAAATAAAAGACTCGCCTTTTCAGTAGACCACATATGTATTCTGGAAGTTCAATTTTTTCCAGCATTAGATATTTCATCTTCTACTCTCTGAATTTCGTCTTTTATTTCTTTTTCTTCGCCTGCTTTACTTGCAGCACTATTGCTCAACAAGTTATACAGACTCTGTAAACATGAAAGGTACTCAGCTTTCACTTCTGGAGAATCAGAGATCGAAGGTTCGGATCTCAACTGCACGAAATAGAAAAGCATCGAGTTGCATTAGAAATTTAGAAGTTACAACCTTGTTATATGGGTAAATAACAATAGACTCTATTGGAAGGATAAAGTTGGGTCTAAGCTATACACAGGTGGAAAGCGTTTAATGTGTCAATGAACTCACTACACAAAAGATAGGCATGTTGGGGAAGTAGTTTCAGGTTCATCGAGAATTCTAAAAAAATATCATTTGAGAAAGACAATAACTGTCTAAAGTAAAGGCTCATTGCTCATTGCAAGGTTTGCACAACAGATAATTGTTTGGTTTTCCATCACCAAACTGGCGACAAACACCTTTAGCAAATAGAATGTAATAAAACCAACAAACATTGGTTTTCTCCCAGAAAAATATGAAATAAGTGTAGATGCAATTTTACAGTGTTTGGCTAAATAGAGCTTCCACGCTTGTATAGAAAAATTAAAATTAAAATATCGAAGTAAGCTTCCAGGGTTTAATTTGAATGTACCTCCTGAAACGTGGAAATGCATTGACGAAGAGCAGCATTACCTTCTGCCTGAGTAGGCTCCTGTTTTGGAAAGATTCATACAAGAACTTATTCCAGCATCAGAGTACATAAAAAAGATGGCTCAATTGTAAGAGTATGAATTAACAAGTTACTGCATTTCTTCAAAGAAAGATATGTAAAATCAGTAAGCGTTAGGACCCAGTATGATCTATATTGGAGCTTCATGTTTGTTAGAATACTAGTAATTAAAGTAGTCCACAGCTTCTCTGAGATCATTGCATAAATAGAAAATGGAAAATGATAAGCACTGACCCTTGAACCAAGATAGTCCTGCTTCATGATCTCCAAAGACCCAAGAGCTTTGAGTGATTGTAGCTACAACAAAGTATAATACAATTAAACTATTTTCATTAACTAAAGCAAATATCATTTGTAATAAAACAAATAATAGCAGGATTCACTTTACGGTTAGTTGTAACATCTGTAGATACACTAAGATGAACGTTTCTGGGTCCATTATCTAAATGTTGAAGACAGCAAAATTAAGTATAACTCCCAGGATATACCTATTTTTAAGAGGGGAGATAATAGATATAACATGTAGCCAGAATAAGTTTTGAATTTGTTTAATAAACATAAGAACTCTAGATACATCTAACAATAAAGGGCTTAGGCAAAACGTAGATTAAAATAATTTATTGACATCAATTTTTCTTTACATAACAATATCCACTATTTCATAGGTCGAACAAATCTAAATCTATCTGTATTTTTGCTTCCATTTATTCACAAAAGGAACTTCTAAGGATAGATGGAACTCACGATATATCATGACCATAGAATAGTAAACGAGCAAGCAATCCTCTTTCTGTTCACATGTATAAGACTTCTTTTACATGTAGATTTTAATTTAATTGATTGCAAGATTGCATCAGATTTTCTGTTAGCATAAAAGGCTAGATTCTTTTGTTAGTAACAGATGAAAATACATAAAAGTAGCATAGCAAATGGAAAGATCAAATTCTAGTCCTACTAGAGATAAAAATCTCAGAATGGATGCATATGTAGTTTTATATCACAGTTTGGACCACATCTCCTATATACCAAATATCAGGTTTTCTCTAGCATCGATCGGATAGGACAAGCTTACTAGTATCAAACCCGCTGACTGCCCATCCTTTCCGGTTCTTCTGGATACTCCATAAGGTTCTTGATTTTTTTTCTGTTCTTGAAATCGCACAAGTAGTTTTCGAGCTACCCTGTGAAGTGTGAAGAGACCCACATCAAATAGTCAAAGCATATGCATAGCAAGTGAATATTTTTTTTATTAGCATATCTGCTGCATAAAATAGCAGCCAAGGGGATATTTATTCCTTTTATCATTCATCAGGTCACACTTATGTTGTATTCCATAAACATGTTCGTGCATTTCTAGCTAAATATCATCTCATGTCCCAACCTTACCTTATTGAATCATTCAAAAGACTTTTGGCCTTATCGAGCTCAGCCATAGCTTGAGAACTGTCAGCCTCTTGTAGCTGCTTAGTGATGAGCATTTTCATTCTTGCTATGTGAAGCATGTCCGCGGCACTCTACTAACAGAAAATGTTATTATGATTAAACTTGAGATAAGAGCTCTCAAGAAACTTGTGAAAATCAATAAATACATGAAGCACTTCTACTTCTAATTTCTATGTGGTAAAAAAATGACCTATTTTAAGAGAATAGGTATTTCTGGAGGACAAAAGAGGAGATAATTGAAGTATTCGACCACAGTGAGTTTTGAATCAGCAAAATTTAGAAAAGGACTGAGCTCAAATATTGGACCTCAATATGTTCACGAGGAAGCAAGTTTTTCCGGGTAATGAGACATCTGATACAGAAGATCACTTGTTATTCTCCAATAGAATTCCTTTGGATCAGCTCCTCATTTAGTGTTTAATACCAATATACCTATCTAACAGTTGTTCTGCTTCCTTTAATCTCCCTGCTGCTTCAAGGGTTAGAGCAAGCCGTTCAGCTACAACAACAGTATCCAAAGATTTCCACCCCTATGTCATAATACAATTTACATATATTAATATAAAAAGCAAGTACAATGAAAAATTCATATTCCACAGTGAAAACAACAAAGTAATAGCAAGAGATAGACAATCCTAAGAAATAAAATAACAACTGTTTATAGTAAGTTCAAACAGTCACTTCAAGAACATAGCATGATTAACAAGAAGAATGTATTAAAATGTTAATAAAACTATGAATGCTACAAAAGTTAGAAGTCCATGCTTATTTTTACGTCCAACCTCTATATGCAGTAGCCTCAGGCCCCCAGCTCATTTGGAAGAAAAATGACCAACAAATATCTTGAGAACAAAAAGATAGCAAGGGCAAATGACAGAAGTAAAATATAAGTGCATTATTTAGGTATGCACGAGGGTGATATCCAGAGAGCAGGGAAAAGTGAAATGATTGATAAATCATTTTTTATAAAACTCACGTCAAAATAATTTATTCCCATCTATGTAAACAGTAAAAATGTAGAAAATCCAATCAAGGGAGTAGAGCAACCAGAGATTATTTAAAGACACTTGGAGACAAGAAATAAACTGAATCAAAGATGATACGATAATATAATAACTTTTACAGAGTTCCTTCTTTTATTCATCAAACTTCACTCAAAATAAGAAAGAGAATATTAACTTTCCAAAAATTTATACTGTGGTTGGTACTTATCTATCTATAGAAAACAAGTGCAAAAAAATTTATAATTTGACAATATAAAGGCAAGGAAACATCTTAGTACTAAACGACAAGTTTTGCATGCCTGTTATTATATTGATATATACTTGGATCGAAGGGCCAGATCAAAATAATGTGGGTGTAATAAGGAGATATTGCAATATGTAACCAAAATCCCACAAAGTTATAACTAAGTTGGAAGATCTTGTAGAATAGATGATAAACCTTTGATAATTCCATCATATGAAGAACCTTTCTCAATAATTTCTCAGCTTCAGCAAATCTGTTGGACTTGTTATATATCTGCAATCACCAGGAAGAAAATAGTACAGGAAACACCTAAATATAAGAAATATATGCAATTTAAGAGGTTCCATGAAAAATTATGCATTACCATATAGCAAAAACAAGTGTGAAGGCTAAAGACTGTTTTAATTAACTAAACTCCAATTTACTTGTCATATATTCTCTCATTCCTGATATACTTAAAACGGGAAACTATACACATCACCTCCATCCTATGGGGTTTTCTTTTTTGTTTGAAAAATAAGATATTGAGCTACGTTTTATTCTCAACTCCATTGAAATAGGGGGAAACATATACCATTTGATTTCGAAGTATTATAATTTTTTTTATCAAAAGTTGATCCGATGAGAAATTCTGTGTTATATGGACCGATCCAGCCATAATTGGGTGAACAGATTTCTTCAGTTCCTGATATATGCAGAAGGCTTATTCATTTCTCCCATAAAATGTATTATTGACTTGTGGTGTCAGCATGACAGATGTGCATTAGCAGTCATGAGAAAGGCTTAAATCTGTGTGCAGTTGATTCTCTAGCATAATCAGTTCCAGGGTTCAAACTACTGGGATGAGGAACGAACCTGAGCCAGATACTGCATTCTTCTGACGCATAATATAGATTCTCCGTGGCCACCTGCCTACATGATATTGTAGAGCATTAAGAGAAAAAACATATTTATGCATTGTCCCATCTTTATTGATGTTGAAACTATTTTGACAGACCTCCAGTATATCTATAGAATCCAGAATTAGATCCTCAGCATCCTTTTCTTTACCTTGCAGATATAAAACCTGCATTTTACAATTTATTTATCAGAAGCCGGTATACAAATATTGTCCAAAAAGCCGGCATCATTTTCATTTCCTTCCATAGTTAGTGAATAGCTCCCCTTTTCTTCTAGAAATGTTTAAATAAATCTTTGTTTCCTAAGGCTTTGGTGTGAGTAACAAAATCGTAATGGTTTTTGTGCTTACAGTCCCCAGATGGTACATAGTATCAGCATATTCCGTGTGAGCTTCTCCCAAAACACGCCGCTTTAACTAACATCAATCAAAAGATGGTTGCACAAGAAGTCTTTTCCCAATACATAACGAAAGAATATGGAATATTGATTATATAATGATGGATGCAAACCTTCAATGCACGCTGTGAAAATTGGCCAAAGAGAAAATATAACTTCATCAGTATTAGCCGAAGAGAAGGGTAAGTTTTTATAATGATGCACGTAAAGGACAAAAGAGTAAATATTGCACACTAAATATATTTAGCAGTTATATTTCATGATTCTGATATTACCATCCCATGATCCCAAAGCAATTAATGAAGGTAAGACATTCAATATTGATTCTGTAGCAACCCCGTTTAGGTGTAGAATTCCACATGAAATCCACCAATGGGAAAAGGTGCAATTCCATTTTCATAGCAGATTAGCAGAATTGGTGCAAGGGCAAAATTTCCTTTGCAGTTCTATCATACTTATCCTTGCTTGGCAAAGTTCAACTTGGAATACTTTATACCAATAACTGTTACCCAGTATCATATAGGTGTTTGGTGCAAGAAATTGGAATCGTTTGTGTAGAAGTCTGGTCCGAAGACTTCATCACTTCATGCAGAGTTTTGCGACTTACTTCTGTGGACACTATTTTTGTATATGTGTGTTTATTTCATGTGTAGATTTTGTTCGAAAAACATGGGAGAGTGTTGGACTTGGAGATTGAGGCGTGCTGAGTATACAGGCGACTGAGGACTCGTGGCAGCATGTAACAGGAGCGAGAATGAGAAGACTAGGTCAAAGACTCAAAGGAATGTGGCTTAAATGAAGGAACAACCCTTAACCACCTACCTATTTTACCTCCAGCGGTTAAGAAACTTGGAGGAGAAGTCAGAATCCGCCTATAAAGAGGAGAAAGACTTCACATATTATGCAGGGACTTCGAGCTAGATTTAGAGTGATTTATTACTTCGATAGATAGTTCAAGTCAAGTGAGTTAGGATAGTTTGACTGAGAGTTGCAAGCACTTCAGGAAACACCTTGGTTTCTGGAGTGTTAAGTTTTTTGTAAGATCTTTACTCTTGGTTGTTTTTGTAATTCACATTCATATTGATTAGTGAATATTTTGCCATAAGGCACTTCGCGAGTTTAATTCCTTAAACTCGTGAAAAACTATTCCATTGTGCTCTACGTTATTTACTATATCCGCTATGTCTCTTCAAAGTTGCTCGGTGTTCAATCACAACTTTGATCACGATTGTGTGTACTGCAAGCATATACAATTTCAGTTTGTTTACCTATTTATAGTATTCAAGATATGTTGATAAGCATTGGATATAATTACGGGAAAATATGGTTCAAGTTGTTCACTTGAAAGTACAAATATTCAATGATCCAGTCTAATGTGTTTTTTATCTGCAACAAACTTACTGGTGAACCTAATTAGTCATAACCTAGAAGATGTTTATTTTGGTACGACTATGAAGTTTAACTAGTTAATAGGTTGAAATTTATGAGGTTCAATTTATTCATATTTTAAAGCTATCAATTGAAATTGCTCTTACCTAGACTAATAGATGATTGCTCTACAAAGACCACAGGTTTAAATAAAAAGGCTCATAGTCATTGGGGTCTACTTCATGTATCATCCAAGTTTTATAAGATCTTGTACATAGTGGTCAAGTTGAGACAATTTAATATGCCATCTATATCAAGAAGAGAAATATATGAAATGAGAACTAATGCCAATCATGTAGCAGATGCAACAAAGCCAAGCTGTAGCAGCAGAAAAACCTGTGTCATTTATTACCTCATAGCATTCACGAGCTTTCTCCAATTTTCTTTGTACAAGGTAGAAATGACCAAGATTATGAAGGGCAGCACCAACTCTACCAGATAAAACTATAATTAATTATCTCACCCCAAACTCCGTCATCAAACAGTCTAGTGATTGAACAGATATAAAGCAGACAGCAATATCCACCTTACGTCATTTACTCCATAATATTCCTCTAGTATGTTAATGGCTTCCACATACAAGGGTTCCGCCTTATCAAAGTCTTTTTTGACTCTATAAAGCTCGGCCTGCAATTACAAACATCATATTGCCAACTTAGCAAATTAAAAAACAGCCAAATATATAAGAAAGAAAAAAAACTGAGTAATTGACTATAGTGCATGGAGGAATAGGAGTTTGCGGAAAATAAATTTTTTTTAAGAATTTTGACTTCCCAAGAAAGAAGCAACAATTAGTTCATGAACTAGAAATAAAGGAAAGATTCAACTTCTGTTCCCCGCTACAATGACATCAAGTCAGAAAAAAGATTGTTAATATAAGTTACTATCTCTGTGTAATCACCTTATAGAAAAAGTATCGCAGTTTAAACTAGAGCGAAAGCAATATCAAACAAAATGGAAAAACTTATAAGTTATTTAAATAATGCTATAAGTCAGTGTAGTTATCATGGCCAGAGAACCACCATGAGACAAGAATATTAAAGTGTATAATTATAAATTATAATACTAAGTTCCTCAAAAGGTAGACCCACCAGGTTGTTGCATGCAGAGGCAACATGAGGATCTCTTTCTCCAAAACCTTCTTTAGCTTCTTGTAAGGCAGATAAAAAGAATCTCTCGGCTTGATCAATATCTCCCTATGTGACACAAAAATACTTTTAAAAGAAAGTTCTAGATGGAAGCTCTGAAAGCAATGGGCCTTTTGCAAAAGGAATCACTAAAGAACTTGCCTTCAAAAAGTAATCCCGGCCATTATCAGTAAAAACCCTCCATTTTGATGTATGCTCATTTGATACCATTGAGTCTTCCTCTATTTTACTCAAGCCACTAAAACCATTCGTGCTAGTACTATTTTTAGGACTTGATTCTGTTGAAATATCTTCTGCCATGGAAACTGACGAACATGTCCCAACCATAAATGCTGCAAAACAAGAATATCAACAGATATAGCTTCCTGAAACTACCTCACTGTCAACTTCAGACCTAACTGATGATTAGTATGCAGAGAATATTTATTTCTCTACCTTCCCTGAGCTTAAAATATATTTTAGATCTGTGAATGTTAAATCAATATTGTCTCCAAGAAGCGGCACCAGTATTCTCTAGGGACCATCATCTTTTATGCAGATGACCAATCCATGAGGTTCCTATTCTTCCATTCTTACTGTGGGAATTAAATTAGACTGATGCCATTGTACTTGTCTAATGTGTAACAATTACTAGAACCATATATATGGATTATTCTCAGTTTACATAGCACTCTAAACTTTTTCACCACAAACGACTCTTCTAGGAGATATCCTCCATGGTTGAGTTCGTCCAAAAAATTTAAATGAAGCTTCTGCATTATGACTTCTGACTCTTCAATGGATAATGGTTTTATTAACCTTAAGATCTGCCGTCTTTATTAGAATAAAATGAATTATTTGTCCAGTTTACTTTTGAACGCATTAAGTTGTTCATCACTCATGGGACATAGGGAAGAATTATTGATATTGTTGGGTAAAAGAAGCTATGACAATAATAACATCCAATCACCATTGAAAACCCCAAGCTTAAGACATTATAGTATTGAATGTTCCATATGATTCCTATATATCAATCAAAATCTGGAACAATGAACATTACCAAACTCATTTTTAATATCAGATTTTCCATGTTTACCATGATGGAGCTTAAAGCTAGGCTTCCCATTCCATCAGACCAGATTATGTTGTCAATCACAAGGCATCAGAGATGTTATCTCCAATCACAAGTTTAATATAAGAAATCCGATTTTATACTAACACTGAGCAAAAGTTGGCATCTGTACATTCGAATATTGAACATTCCTAATCACAACATCAGTACCATAACAAAATATCTAAAATTAGCACGAGTATGGGATAGAAACTTATACTCATTCTAAAGGGCATGGCAGCCCAATGTTTCATGATACACTACTGTAAAATGTAAAGACAAAGTATATGCACAAAACATATGCAAACACGTTCTTCCTACCCAGCTTGATCCCTCTCCCCAAGTTCCCATCAATAATCAATATAAAGCATGCTAAGGAATATACGTAAGGGAATAAGAGATATCAATATATCTATGAATTGATAACCTACCAGCTTGTCCAGAGAGAAAAAGCCATTGAAATATTTCTGAGTGGTACTTAGGCCATGTATGACCTCCAAATTCATGTTTACCGGAAACAACATGCTTTCCTGGGCATAAAATCGTATCAGCTCCTAAGTGCCAATACAAATAACTACTCAAATAAATAAATAAACAAAAATGATATAATGGCTTTGCCATTTTTTACCTGCATTCGGAAGATAATTACAAGCTTTGGTCTGAAGTGATGCAGATCTACAATATCTCACGCACAATGTACGAACTGCTAGCCGAAAACACATTTCTTTGATCGATGCGAGAAGCACAATCTGAATTTGAGTGAATTGTGAAGCTTCAAAACCCTAAACCCTGGTAACCATCTGAACGTCGTCGTTTGCTCTGAGCAAATGGGGTTCCCAAATTATATCTCATATTTAAAAAAATTAATTAATTAATCCCTCATTTTCCAACTCAATAATATTAAGGATTTGTTTGATATACGACTCATCATATATTTTTTCATGTTAATTATTTTATAATAATCATAATTATAATAAGACAATTAACATGAGATATTATGATTCATATATCAAATAAAGTCCTAGAAATATATACGATATAAACTCGACACTCATATTTACACTACATTCGATCAATCTTATGTATGTACATTATAATAGTATATCATAAACATTTGTCTTGTGGGGGGAAAAATAGGATGATTTCGTTTCAAAATTAATTATTTAATAAATTCTTTAATCGTAACTTAACTTTTTCTGTTTGACACATTGGATTTAGTTCAATAAATTGGATATGAGTATTTTTACAATAATTAAAGTTTTACTGATAGATAAATATTCACTCTAACTCTTCGGAAATTTTCCCAAATGTTTGTAAATTAGACACTCAACGTCAGGAAATGTGTTGCACTGATTATTATTGAATTGATTAAAATACTTTACTAAAGGAAGATTTTGAATCAGGAGAATTAAAAGAATTTTCCTAATAGTTTTTTCATTTCTTTGTAAAGGGAAAAACATCCATGCATAACAATTCATTAGTAATTTTCGAACAAAAGTGAAATAGGCAATATAGATAGAATACTAGTAATAAAAATTAATTTATGATGCGCGTATGTTATGTAGTGGTATGTTATGTACTTTAGAAAGTTAATGTTGGAAGTAATAAGTTTAATTTTAATTATCTATAATGTGATTTTGTATTTAAATTTAATATAATCCAACTTTTAATAATTAATTTAGGGGAAGAAAATACAATGAAAATGGACTCGCTCAAAGATGCCTACTAACAGAAAACTCGAGCAATAATATTCTCAAAATCATTAATAAAACAGTTTAAAACCGACCAGTTGTTAAATTTCCAACCTAGGAAATTCAACCTTAACTGGATTTATTGACTTAAATGACCTCAACCAAATGAACTCATAGGTTCACACGCCATAATGGTGTTCCATTATAATAATAATAGTAAAAACAACACAGAGAGAGGGAGGTAGGGAGAGAGACAGAGATAAACTACGTAGATCTATGCTATATATGTAAAAATAGACAACACACGATTCTTCCAGAATTCCTTCATCTCATAACAAGGCCTCACTACTTCAAGAGGAGGGTGGTCTCTGCGATCATCGAGGTAACGACGTACGGGTCCATGTTGGAAGCTGGTCGCCTATCCTCAAAGTAGCCCTTGCCTTCTTTCTCAGTGTCACGGCCCACACGGATGGATGCACCGCGGTTAGCCACACCCTACACAACCACATTTTCAAATATATGATCATCAGTGAATGGAGTAAACTAGTACTACTAGTTATATAGTATCTTATCTCAAATGGAAGGCTAAGAATCTAGATGTTTACCCATTTGAAGGTGTTTATGTCAGCAGTTTCGTGCTTTCCAGTGAGGCGACGCTCATTGCCCTCCCCGTAGGCAGCAATGTGTTCCTTGTGCCTGAGTCCTAGCTTCTCTATAGCCTTCTTGATGACTTCAAAGCCTCCCTCTTCCCTCATGGATTTGGTACTGAAAGAGTATTTTCAGAACATGAGTAAAATTATCGAGCCTTGAACAAGAAAGCACAAGTGTGCATCAACACGAGGGAATCAAGAGCATTACCTGTAGTTGGTATGTGCACCAGCCCCATTCCAGTCACCCTATAAAAGATAAGAATGGCAGTAAGTACTTGGAAGTAAAAGTATCACCCAGAGTTGTTCACATAAAGAAAGAAGGCTAACTCAAGAAAATGTTGCAATTCAAATGAGATTGAGAATTGTTCACCTCGATAGGCTTGGGGTCGAATGAGACAACCACTCCAGCAATTTCGGTGATCCTCTGCCAAGATTGAATACATGTTTAGCATAAGTAGTAGAAGCTTTCGTTGATGCTTGCATTTATCACATTAAACCGCAGTCCTTACCTCCAAAATGTAACGAGCTATCCACACCTCATCTGCAGCTGATATGCCAACAGAAGGACCCACTTGAAACTCCCACTGCAGATGTTTCAGTACATCGAGTGATCATCTTTACATTTTCAGGAATCAACAAGGAAAGAGTTGACGGGTTAAGACGATCGAGGTTCTAGAGCAAACTTTACCTGTCCAGGCATCACCTCTCCATTGATGCCACTAATGTTGACACCTGCATAAAGGCAGGCCTTGTAATGTGCATCAACAATATCACGCCCGAAAGCTTTGTCCGCTCCAATTCCACAGTAGTAAGGTCCCTATATGCAAACAAAAACTAAGTTTACATACAAAAACAAACACTAACTTGAATCTAATAGTTTTAAATGAGTCCATCTAAATAAAACTATATCCATGCAATATCATAAAGTAATCAGTTTATATAAGACAAAAGGCAATGATAACATCAAGAGGTAAGAGTAGTATATCAAGCATAATTCTCAAGCAATTTACCATACAGATCACATTCATAGGCATAGTCTATATACAAGAACAAGGAATTCAATTAACTCCAACAAACATGCAAACAAGAAAACGAGAAATTAAGATCGATCCTGACCTGAGGTCCAGGAAAGCCACCAATGGGCCAGCCAAGAGGCCATTTAACCTCCTTTTGCAACAGAGTGTATTCTTGCTCAATACCATACCTATAGCAAGATTACAAATCCAAAAAATTGAGATTATTGAGTAAAACGACTACATGATTCGTGTTATAGGATAAGTCTATAATAAAATAAGAGAATCATTATAATACCATGTCTCCTCTGCAGCAACGTCAGGATTGCTGAAAATCTTGGCTGCTGCGTGCCGGTTGTTCGTTGGAATAGGTTCACCAGCAGGGGTGTACGCATCACAGATGACCTACCAACCAAGACAAACACATACATTAAACCCAATTCAATCCACACACACATACAAAATAAACCCACAAAATTGGAGAACAGAACTCACCAGAATGTTGTTTCCCCTCCTAAATGGATCCCTGAAAATCGCCTGAGGACTGTTCAATTGGATAAAAATTCATTAGTACATGATTTCTTTTCAAAGGTAAGGTAAAGTTATGATTTATGAACATACTATAGGATCACTTCACTGTCCTCTCCGGGGGCTTGGCCCGTGCTAGATCCATCATAGTTCCACTTGGGAAGCTTCGAAGGATCGCTAACGGGGCCGGGAAGAGTCTACAAATATGAAACAGCTCATCATGAGAAAATACTGTAATAATAAAAAGTTGAAAAAATTGCAGTAATTTTAGATGATTACCCTTGCTTTACTTCTAAGGTCCATGCCAGAGCCACCGATCCTGCCAATTTTTCATTTGCATGAGAAATATATGTTAGCCGATATTAAAATAAAATAAAGCAGGGAGAGAAGTCCTTGTGAAATCAATGAATTTGCATCCACTGAGCTTTGGATTATTAACTTGCAGAAAGTAAAAAAAACAGGCGATCAATTGAACTAACAATTTTGTAGTTTCCAGAATCAAAATGGTAATCTAGCGTACATTAATCTACACGTGACCAATCATCCACTTTAACTTTCCTCAGAAAAATAAAGAGAAAATAAAACTTTTATTAACTAAAAATGGTGAAGAAGCAAAAAACGTGGCATGGATAATTATAGACAACAAAAGAGACGCCTTTCTGATCTCATATACTTCAAAAAAACTCAAGAATAAATATTGAGGTTCGAACTTCACATAAACAGTCTAAATAAAAAAAAATCAAAAATCAAAGAAATCGAATCTCTTGAGTCAACGATCCAGATTCGTGTTTCCTTAATCAGAACAAGATCAAGAATGAGAGGATGAAAAAGTAAAATAAAAACAGAACGAAGAAGCAACTCGTCATTTCTAAAACCAAACAAAAGCGAAGAATCGAGTAGCAAAAGGAACAGAACATAGAGAAGCTAGAGTCGAACTCACCAAACATATTCAGCAATGATCTTCTCAGTAGATTCTGAGATATTGAGGTTGATGAGATCTGTGAGCAGCGACATTGTGCAAGATATTCCACCGGTTTTCCTCTCTGTATTTCTCTATTTCTCTCTCTAAGAAGAAGAAGGTGCTTGAGTATAAATGAAAGGAGCCGCTGCAAGGTGGTTTAATAGGAGAATTTTAGAGAGAAAATCACTCTGAGACAAAAAGAAATATTGATTTTTTTTTTATTTTTCTTTTTTTGCAGGTTTACAATAAGAAAATCTGACCAATTTTGAAATAAATTTATTTATTAATGGTCATAAATATAATAAATCAAAAGATATTAGTAATCTAGAAATACAAAAAGAAAAAAGTGAATATGAATATACAGTAATAAATTTATGAAAATTGGTTGTTGAGCAAGGTAGGTAACGACTAACAGCTGACTGTGTGGGAAGAGAATCTTGAGGGAGAGATTCGGGGTAGACATCGCTGATTCATTTTTCTAAGCTGACTATTCTACCCCAAAAAAAATTAGGAGTAATTTTTTTTCTTTTTAGATAATAATTAGGAGTAATTTTAAAAATCGAAATACTGTGAAAAAATTTTGGTTCGTATTCTGAAATGGTATGGATTGATAAAATTAATTTAAATTAATTATATATTTACTTTGATCAATAAATAATTAATTGTTTGATTTTAAATTAATTTAATAATTTTATTTTTCAAATACTTAATATTATATTTTATGAATTCAGCTAAGCACTCAAAATGAACGCTAACTATAATTTTTATAATTTATATAATATTAATTTTAGAGTGTTTGATATATAAGTCAGGACACCTAATCTGATATTATTACTTAATACTTATTCTAATTATATTGTTGAGGCTATGGGTGTTTATGTAATTAAAAATAATATAGTCGATGACTATAATGAAATCATGCATGTTTTTTACTGTGCCATTAATATTTCAATATTTTGTTTCATAAATGTAAGAATATCCACTTTATTAAAAATGTAAGCTAAATATATAATCCTTTTTTAACAACTGTCCTATTTATTTATTTTTTCACACATATCAATAAAATGTTACATTTACATATATATAAAAAAAAAACTATCAATTTATTTTATTCCCATCTTTATAAATACACTCACACATTTTATTTTCATATTATAATAATATTAAAAAATAATAAAATGAGAAGAAAAATATTTTTTTCGTCTAAATTTTTAAAATAGGATACACATTAAAAAACAAAAAGTAAATTATATTTTTTAGTCTAAATTTTTAAAATAGGACATTTATGAAAAAAATAGAGGGAGTAAAATATGTATACAATATGAAACTTAAGGAATGAATGTAATAACTGTCACTAAATTATTTTGAAAATTGCATAAAAGTGTAAGATTGTATTACACTTTTGCTGAAAAATGGTAACAAGTACTCCCTCCCTAGCAGCCTAATAAGTGTCTTATAAGAGAATTTTTTTTATCTCTTAATAAGTACTCCCTCCGTCCACCAATGTCGTTAACATTTTGTCATTTCGGGCCGTCCACCAATGTTGTTAACACTTAAAAGTTTCTTTTTTTGGACATACATTTTTACCCTTTTACCCTTACTAACTCCACTAACTTTTTATCCTTTTACCCTTACTAACTCCAGTAATTTTTTACTTTTTACTTTCCACTATCTCCACTTACTACATTTTTCCACAAAATCAAAATAATACATTAAAACTTGTGCCGGGTCAAAATGTTAACAACATTCATGGACGGAGGGAGTATCTCATTTCAAATTTTAAAAGTAAAATAACACTAAAATTCCTATTTAATCCTTTTAATCATTTGAATATTTTTACTTTTTACATTTTCAATGCAATGATTAAGGGTATATAGTGTAAATTAATTTGTTGTCTTGATAATTGGATTTTGGTGTTCGGGATACTTAATTTTTTCTAATGATGAGGTGAGGTGTTGAAAATATATATATTAAAATTAATGAAAATATCGTGTCATCAATGTTGTTGAGATATATGTTAAAATTAACTTGAAGTCATCACTAATGAACAAACTTTAAAGTATAAAAGAATTAATTCAATGTAAATATACATTTTATTCAGTAGAAAATGGAAATCATCGAAGTACAGTGGTCGGAGTGCTGGAAATTTTTTTCCAACAGTTCAACTTGCCTGTATATTTTTATGAATGATTGTGTTAGAAAATATTTATAATGGTTTTGATTTAAATTCCAAAATCTCCACCGAAAGATATGTTAAGACCAAAATTGAAATCTGATTCTAAGTTTCGTTTTAGAACTTACTTGTTAGGAAGTTCAGTTTACAGGTACACAATCTGAAGGACTCAAAACTAAAGATCAAGACCAGTATTGAAGTTCTCAAGAACTCAGTTTACATGTCAAAACTGAAGGACCATGCCACTGAAGATATGGCCTGAAGTTTTGAAATTGAAATTAATTGAAGCAAGAATCCAACGCCAACTGAAGTCCTACACTGAAGTATCAACTGAAGTCAAGCCTGCTACTGAGTCACACGCTATAACTATAGGTTTTACCACTTTTGGAAAAGATCTCAGTAGGTAAAGCAAATCTTAATTGCAGACACCAAAAATGACAAAAAAGGACGACGACTCCAATGGGAAGAATTTTAATGCTACGGGCAAAGATCTCTCTCACAACGGATATATTCTTGAAAGTGCTCTATAAATACCCCGCTCTGGTTACCAAGCATTTAAACGCACAATCGCTCTATCACTCTCAAGCTTTCTCTTTCACACAAACTTTCAGATTTAGAACACTCAAGCTCACAGTATACATTCTAATGTGTTCTTAGCGATACTTCTCTGTAACTGAATAATAGATCTAGCTTAGATATAGTTCATAGCTAGAAGTGATTAGAATCCATTGTTCATCAGACCTCTCAAGGTTGATCACTATAAGACACTCCATTTAGTTGGAAACTCTCGACTCACATCGAGACTCGTGGACGTACTCCGAACCACGCAAACCAAATTCTGTGTCAACTCTATTTACTTTCAATATTTATTCTCTAACACTCTATTGCATAAATTGAATACTGATTAAGTGGAAACTGAAACTTTAACATTAAGTTTTTCTGACAAACGAGTAAGCCTTTAAACCACCACTTTCGCACGTATATTTAAGATATTAGTCCATCAGTCAAACACTAAGTGTAGACTGAATAATTGATATCTAAAGTTAACTAATCTACTGAAGCTACCTCCCTTCAAATTTGAGACTACACTAAAAGTTTGTGTTAATCTGAAAAGTTTTAAACTGATATATTCTTCATCCCCTCATATACTCCGTATACTCGTTATTATGGGACCAACACATTGTCTATATATATATATATATATAATATCGGTTTGTTGATGAATAAACTGGTACCAGTTTCTACAGTTTCACTGATGCATCATGCATGTCTATTAAAAATGACATACAGTTAAATTGTATATTGAACATTTGCAATCTTTAGCTTCTGTTACGTTCTATATTTTGACCAATAATTCTCAATATGGACTAAATTCTTTTAAACAAATCTCCAGTCTAACCACCAATAGTGGCATGTCCACTAAGTGAAATATCGATTCCCTCCGATACAAAAAAATTGAGTATATACAATAAATTTATGTAAAGAAAATAAATTTTATTATATTTACCTATCATATATGAGGAAATTATATATTCTCATTTTTAAGTATAATAATAAACATCTAAAACTGAAGAAGTAAAATAAATATGAAAAAATCATTGTAAAAAGAATAAAATAAAATAAATAAATGACTGAATTATATTAAATTAGAACCATGTATGAGGAGCGATAAAAAAAATGATAGACTTGAAAAATTTGTAATTATATATAAACTAACATTGTCCTTTGAATATAAGAATTTGAAAATAGATGAATGCATTTTTTGAAATGCAACAACAAAATTTTGAGAAGTGAAAATGAGAATTACAAAAATATATGATTTTTCTGGAGAAACAAAAACACAATTTATATGTTTAAGGAAATTATATTTGTGTTGTGTAAAAAAATATTAATTGTTGCACTTTTTAATGTACTATTAAATAATAAAATAATTAGAAGCCAATGGGATTTCAATTATTACATGCGTTTTCACGGGAATTTATAAGTAAGTGGTTTTGCTTTTATATATAAATAAATAAATAGATTGATATGCTCAAGCCACAAGGTTAACAACCAGCTTTTACAACAGCTAAATGTGAGATTAGCTTACATTGGTGTTTGACCTTCAATTTTAGAATTCAAAAACCTTCAATTTTAGAGCTTTAGTTTTGAATTCACAAATTTCACATTATGAAGTCGTTTAGTTTGATTCATAGAATTATAACTTTAAAAAATTTTACATTCATATTAATAATTATCCATTTCTCCATCTCTTCATATTAATGATTATGAATAAGAATGTAGAGATATCAATCATATCAAACAAACTAAACGACCCCGATGTATATTAAATAATTTATTTAATCTTGACTCTTTTAATTTTTAGACATTATCCACAAAATACTCAAATAGTTTAAATTCTTCGTTTATTTTACTTTGTTGTCCATTTCTCTACTAATAACAAATTTTATAATTTTTTCTTAAAATACGTGCTGATTCTTTTTTTTTTTTCGTGTTCGAGAAGAATATCAAATTTTAATCTGTGTGTGACGTATATTTAATCTACTAGTGCCATAGTGTTATGGGTTTCAAAGGTTATAAACGTAAGCATATTATCTACATAAACCAATTTGACTTTACTCCATATCCACTTTAAATGGCAGAGTAGATTAGACCCACACTATTTACTTAATTCATTTTTTTAAAAAATTTGATAATTTGATTCGACTGATATAATTAATAGGATAATTATTTTGAAATATATTTATTTTAAAAATTAAATTTGTTAAATTTAAATTACATAGTGATTTTACTGATGACTCGAATTTAATACATATTATTGTCTTGGTCTTGGATATTATTTATTGAACGATAAAAAGTAATTTAATTATTTAATTATATAATTATATAATTAAAATTATTCTGGTTGACGTGAAGCCAAAAAAATCATATAATTATAGCCGATTGCATTACGATATTGACCAATTGATCTATTAAAATTTAAGACTAACTTAAACTAAATTAAAAATAAGAATAAGCATAAATTAACAATGAGACAATGAAAGGGTGACGACATTGAATATTGAAAACCAGAAAGGTCATTTGAAGAGGCACACGACTGAACTAATCTGATCGTGAAGGGTTATTTAAGCGTTGATACAATTATTTAAGGCTAATTAATGATTAATATATCAACTTTCGTCATCATTATTGAGTAAGAGTTGAAAATCAAAAGTCTAAACTATATTATATAAGTGTAAATATCCTTCACCCCAAAATTAGCTACTTCGAGACCTCGCATCTTTCTTATTATATTCGAGGTTAAATATTTACAACTCAACATATAGTTTCTATCTAAGTATGCTAAAAGATCCCCTCGTGAATAATTTTTTTGGATGAAAGTGATTGATTATTTCATAAAAGATCATTGGCCATGCTACAATTTTTTTGTTCTAAATAATTAGACTTGGTCTTTAGGTGGCAAGGCAAGAAAGGGTTGTGATTGTCAACTTCTGTCTAGTAGACTAGTACTATTAACATGTAGGCCAACAAGGCACATGAAAGAATATAATTATAAATTATTAGTGAATAAGAAGTGTATTTGTAATCAGAATATTCAGATTCTAACTCATTTTTATACATTTATCGGAGAGTTGAATGATTGGATTGAAGGTGCATGACTGCGTCGGTTTGAGGATTTTAAAAATTATTTTATAAAATATGACCATTTGGTAATATGAATTGGACGGGTTCGTTCTGAAATTATGTTAAGCTAGTCAAAAAATTTTGGTCCAGCTATTTATGACATGTTATTCTTAGATGCAAATATTAAAAATTTAATGTGAAATAATGAATTCATTAAAATTGAGTTAAGTTTTAAGTAATGCCTTAATTTTTTTTTGTGAAGCAAAACTTTTTACAACTTGATAGACCTCTAAATTCAACTTGACTAGACTATACCTTTCACTCATCAATCTGTTTCCACGGACGCTACAGTATAATACTGACACCACTCAGCGTAGTTTTTTTTTTCTTTTTTTATATTTGTAACTTTCTTTGTTTTCGACTCGTTCATTTTTCTTCTAATCATAAATAAATCCTACTCCATTTTATAAATACATGCATCATTTTACTCAGCCTATGTTTTAACAAAATATACTTAGTAGTAGTTAATTTAAGTGCTAAAAGTGCTATTAATTATTAAAATATACTTTCCCTTCTACTAAAAATGATCATATTTTTTTATTGGGTCATCTCATTGAAAGTGATTATTTTTTTTAAAAAAAAGACTTTAAAATACTAACTCGTACTTTTTCAACTCACAACACAGAGTGAGTACTTAATTAAGTTTATTAATAACGATCTACGTGTTTTTTATATATATAAACTTATGAATGTTCAAAACTTTAAATCATCATTAATGAAATGTCAAAAAAAATATAAATTATTATTATCAAAAAAATGAAGTATTGATTTTTATTTCAAAATTTAATAAAACATTTACAAATTTTATTAAAACAGGTGCAAGAGTAGAAGTATTGATTTTTATTTCAAAATTTAATAAAACATTTACAAATTTTATTAAAACAAAACAGGTGCAAGAGTATGAGAGAAGGAATAAAAACTTTACTTTTTTTTTTGTAGAGAAAATGTTACTATCTTTTATTATGAAAGCTAAAATTAAGATTAGGAAAGTTAAAACGGTTATTACTTTAAAAGATTTGTTCCAAAAATTGAAAAACGTATGGCAATAACACGAAGTCATCTATAGGAATATTCAGTGCTTACCTTTATCCAATTTTTTTCCAATAAATGTAAGGTAACACGAAGTCAACGTTTATTTTAAAATTATCGTAAAGGGTAATTGCATGAAGTCATTAGATACTTCTTAAATTTGGATTGGCTGGAAAATTGCAATTTTCTTTGTTGACAATTGGGCAAGCTTCATGACAAATTGACCTCGACTTTTTTGTTCATTTCGTAAAACAATCCCAACCATGACATTTCACATCAATTGTCAATTAATAATATTTTAATACGTGATATTATTATTTTTTCTCCAAAACATATACTCTCTCTGTGCTGCAAAATGTTTAACACTTTGATATGATACGAGTTTTAAGAAAACAAGTTGACTTTGTGTAGAGTGTGTAAGGAGTATAATGAGTGGAGTGTGAAAGGAGTGTAAAAGTAGAGTTAGTGGAATTTGAGTTCCACATGATTTATAATTTTTAATTGGATTGTGTGTATAGCATAGTTACTATAAATGAAAAGTTTGAAAAGTTAAACACTTTGGTGGACGGCCCAAAAAGTAAATATGTTGAACACTTTCGTGGACATAGAGAGTATATCTGATATAATTATCTTTTTAACAATGATTATTTATGAAAAGTGTCCTTAAAATGAAAAATATTATAAAATTACCCAAAAGTTCATAAATATTATTAAATTTACATTAAATCAGACTATATTAAATATTAATGAAATTATATTATATTTTTATGGTATCTTGTATTTATTTAAATTTTTTAATATTTACTTTAATCAGTACATGATTTTAGCATATTTTTTAATCCAAAAAAATTAAGAATATACACAAAAACAAAAATTTGGTCGGTTAAAATAAAAGTCGGTCGTATTTAAACAAAGTCAGGTCAGTTCATGCATCAAATCATGTTTTTGTTTTTGTGTGCATTTTTTTTTAGTTAAATAATAAGTTTGTGGTGTGTTTGGTGTGTATAATTTTTGTTTAATTAAATTGAGTGTGTATAATTTTTAATATATATCATTTTTTATAATTACATAAAATTAAGAAAATAGTTAATTAATACTAAATTACAAAATAAAATGCAAATGTAATTTTTAAGAGTATTGTAAGCAATTTATATTTAAAGTAAAATGCAAATGTAATTTTTAAGAGTATTGTAAGCAATTTATATTTAGGGTGAAAAAGTAAAATGGGTGAAAAATTAAAATACCCACTTTCAAAAATTCAATGTAGAAAATACTCAATTTCTCAAAGCACATGTAGAAAATACTCATTTTGTCTCAATATTCGCACCCACCTGAAAAAGTGAGAAAGATTCTCTGAAAAAGTTAAAGTGAGGTATGGAAAGTGATAGTTTTAATTAAATTATTACTATATTTTTTAAAAAATTTTGGTCTATAGACTGTCCAAACCCTTCCCCCCTCCCTCATTGTATTTTTTTTGTACCTCTTTTCCTCCCCCAACCCATAGACCGTCCAAACCCTTCCCCCCTCCCTTATTATATTTTTTTTGTACCTCTCATCCTTCCCCAACCCACAGACCGTCCATCCTCTTCCTCCTTGGACCTCTCGCCTCGCCACCACTCTCCGCCGCGGCTGCCCTCCTTCTTCAAGGCTCGAAGTGTTGCTGGAGATTGCTGGGGATTGCTTCTTGGACCGCTGCCGTCGTAGGAGAAGATTGTTGGACCGCCGCCGCTGTAGGAGACGCCTGAACCATGGGAGACAGTCAAGAAGATATCCCACACCATATTCAGGTTCAAAATCATGCTCTGAAGTAGAAAAAGCGTGGACCGCTAGTAATTTATGGATGGACCGCCCGGCCCTAGGGCGAGCGGTCCATCCATGAAATTTTAGAACTTACCAGCGGTCCATCTGTATTATGCATATATGTATTTTTCTTACATTTTTGGTGCTATGAAACATAATTTTACTTGCATGTTTGTTGATGTTTGGTAATATAAGTTTATATTATATTTTATTGAATTGAATTGTTCTAATTATGCATGTTTATGACTTGAATATATGATATTTGGCTTTAGAAAAATATGTAGATTGCATGTATGTATGGACCGCTGGTATTATGTGTATGGACCGCTCGGGCCTGATGAACCCACCCAGCGGTCCATCAGTGTATTACCAGCGGTCCATCCTCTTTTCACGTGATATAATTATTGTTGTTTGATTTATGTGAAAATTATGTACAATATGCGTATGATTTGGTGATTTACGAAATTAATTGTGAGAATTATTATTGTTTTAATTAAATTATTAGAATTTTGATTAATATGATCTAATTTTAATATAATTTGATGTTATATGAACTGATTGAAATTATATTTATTGACTGAATGTTGAAGGAGTCGGCCCAGCCTTGGTATCGCAGACCTAACTCGATTAATCGGAAGTGTAATGCCAATACATACTATAAGATAGGTATTATTGAAGAAATTAGGTCTAGACTGTTGCAAATAGGTGGGTACGAACTTGTCCAAAAATTCCAACGTGGGCCATTTGGTCATTTTTTTAGTTGGGGTCCGGGTAACCTATCATGTCCAGCTTTGCACAGTATAGTGTGTAGGGCAATCCACACTAGGGGTGAGATTTGATTTCACATTTGCGGGGACGATGTCGAGTACACGTTGGAGGATCATGCATTGATCACTGGATTGAGATTTGGTCATTCAAATTTCAACACTACTTACCCGCACGATCCGACTAGGTCGTCTTTTTTTATGTCCGCCTACAATGGCATTCAAATGAACGGTGCTGATCTCCTAGCCCATTTTTTAAATTCCCGAAACAACATTGATGATGATGATGGAGAGATCCATCTCCGCATTGCCCTTGTCCTCATGGCCTACGTCTTTGTATTTGACCATGATTCACAAAAAATCATATTCCCGTGGCTCTGGTCGTTGGTTGAGGACCTAGACACCTTCTACAATTTTCCTTGGGGTGCTTACTCTTATAAAATTCTTAGGAATTATACTAGAAAAATTTCCGACAATCCAAAATATCATTTCTATGGCCCGGCTTGGGCACTTATGGTGTGGGGGTTAGAGGTCATCCCGAGATTTGAAGCGTTTGCTGGTAGGCAACGGGACATCCCTTCAGCATATCCCCGGTGTTTGAGATGGAACTTACGGAAGAATCTCAATGGGACAGTGGAGCAACTGTATGAGTGTTTTGACACTGAGGTAAGTTTTATGTTCATTTATAATCCTTATTTAATTATTTGTTAAGTTTATGATAAGATTGTATTAATATTTATCTTAAATTTGTAGGGTTACAATATTTCGAATCTGGTGCCTGACGAGGAGGAGGAGAGACGTCCATATTACCTCTCCACAGAGTGTGAGAACCCCCTGGATGTGGAGTACATGCCACTGAGCAATCCGATTACTCGGGGGGGTGGGGGGGGGGCATGACAGCCGAGCAGCGTGTGCCGAGGCAGAGAGTGCCACCTGCCGTAGTTCAACCTATTAGCAGTCGGCGGGCTACGAGGAACGTGGAGCCCGCACATGTAGATGAGTCAGAGCATGACGAGTCATCTTATCACTGCGCTCATCCCGAGACAGAGCGTCCTCCACCCGAGCCAGAGCATCCTCCACAGGAGACAGAGCGTCATCGGTGACGTAGGAGGAATATGGGAAAGCGTGCTAGGGTACCGATGCCTGAGTCCTCCTCTAGCAGCAGCGGTGGCAGGACAGAGCGTGTCATGACTGCTTTTGAGGCACGCATGATAGAGCGGCAGGAGCAGGTAGAGGCACGTATGCTAGAGAGGCATGCGCAGGCTGATGCACGTATGTTGGAGAGGCATCAGCAGATGAAGGCGCATATCATTGAGACTCGCGATAATCTGAAGAATACCATCAAGAAATGGATGGGAGAGCTATTAGGAGCCATCCGTTGTGGCCCGAGCCGACATAGTCAGCCGATCATTCATACTCGTGGGCAGGCCCCCCCTATGCCTCAGTCAGCCCGGCCTTCCACTCAGTCAGCTCGGCCTTCTAATTTTCAGGCCTCGACTCCACCAGGCGTAGTACCTGATTTTAGGCCTTCTAGCAGTGGTCCTCGCTACTCCGTGTCTGACATGCCTCGTTTTCAGGCGCCATTTGTGACCACACGTCATTCTTCAGCTGATATTTCATCTGTAAGTTATTTTGTCATTTAATAATTATAATCTTATTGTTATAAAATAAAACTAATAATTGTTTAAATTTATTTTTTTGTAGATGCCATGGCCATTTGACCCGCAACTAGTCCATGTGGCACAAGATGAGCATTTTTCGGCGGAGTTTGACGGTCCGTTTAGTCCAGAGCCACGAGCTGCATATGTACCGAAGGATGCACCAGATACCATCGGGGAAGAAATATTGGAGAGGTACAATGCATTTATGAAGAAACCATCAGGCGACTATACTACAGTTTCTGAGACCGGTTTCCAACTCAGAGTTAATGACTTCAAGCTGATGCTTCATATGCAGGCTGATTTTTTTCACTGAGGTAATTGTTTTAAATATCAAATATGATTTTAGTTAAAATTTAATTAATGTTACTAAATTAAGATTGTTTTTTGCAGACCATAGACTTTTATATGATGAGTCTACAGTCCAGGCTGATGAATAGTGATAACGTACTCCCTTCGCACACCGGAGGTCGCACTGTTATCTGTAGATGTGATTTCTTTGTAAATATTTATAATCTTTTTTTTATTACGCATGAATAATTTATTTACATGTGAAATAAGTGTAATTATATTTTCAATCATGTGTTTAAGCATCGGCTGGAGTCGGATTGGAATGCGGGTATGGCGAGTGCCGATGCACTGCAGTTGGCAGGGATGGAGGCGAGACTGGCATACGTGCAACAGAACTATTAGCCTCACGACTCTTTGCGTGACATTATTCACGCACGTGGAATGAGATCAACAATCTTACCTTGGTTTAAGGCTACAACGGTATATTTTTTAATAATAAGCAATTATATGTTATTATTTGTAATTATATGTCATTATATTTAATTATATGTAAGTATATGAATTACATTTAAGTATATGCAATTGTGTTATTTTTATATGTAATTATATGTTATTATGGCAATTATATGTTATTATATGAATTATATGTTATTATATGAGTTATATGTAATTATGTGCAATTATATTTAATTAAATGAATTTATATGTTGCACTTGTAGGTTATATTTCCCTGTATCGTCAACAAACATTATGTGGTCGTTATTTGTGATATGTACAATCAGCATATGTCATTGTTCGACCCATTATGGTACAAATTGGACAATGAAGGGAGGAAATTGAGATTCACATCATTGGCACCTTTACATTTTCTTTTGCCCTTAGTGTTGGCACACTCGTTTTATTATCAACATCAGGAGATAGGTGCGTCTGATACTGGTGGAAGATTTAGGTGGAAGTCTCCTCCGGATTCAGAGCAATTCAGGCAAAAGGACAATCATAGTTGTGGTCCTTTTCTATGCATGACCGTTGAGCGAACCATCAGTGGGAGTCCATCTATGATTTGGGGAAATAAAAATGTGAAGGCGTATCGTAAAATAGTGGCTCAAAGAATTTTCTCTCTTTGTATTTAAATTTTATTCCTAAACCATATTGTGTTGTTTCTTATTTGATTATTATAAGCTAGTTTGATACATATTGTGTTGCTTTACATTTTACCCGGTTTTTGTTTCATCATTTACAAACAATAAAATTATCCAAAATTTTCTATTGTTAATTTAATAAAACACTACATCAAGTTAGGATTAATATGGAATTTGAATCATCCGATTTCGTTGTGTTTTCAATTTACTACGATTTGTACAAAATGGTTGCGCAAAATAAACAATATTGAAAATTTTGCAATATTTCGTATTCTGCCCGGTTTTTGTTTCGTCATATATACACTGTATGATTATACGAAATTTTCTATTCTTAATATAATTAAATAATAAATTGAGTTAGGAGTAATTTCCAATTTGTATCATTCCATTTCATTTTGTTTTCAATTTAACACGAATTTTACAAAATCGTTGCGCCAAAAGTGAAATATTAACTGAATGCAAGTGAGCTATTTGAATTATTCGTTAAAATTACACTAATAAGTCTTCATAAATATTAACTGAATGCATACCAAATTAAAAAATAAAATAAAATTTTGTAATGTCTGGGATTCGTACCTACATACATTATGAGTGTTGGAGTACCTATTAGAGCGTGTAGAACCAAGTGAGCTAATTGAATTAATTAAAAAAATTACACTAATAAATCTTCATAAATATGAATTCTTATGTAATATTCAATATAACTTATAACTATATTCTTATATCAATATAGTGAATATTTCTAAAAAATAAGTCTTTGATTACAAATCACACAACAAATTAGTCTTCAAAACATAAAATAAGTCTTTGATTACAAATCATCATCGAATTGAGGACAATTGAGACCCGTATGTCCTGTCATATCGCAATGAGGACATCGTCGGCTTCCTCTCCTACGTCTCCCAGATGTTTCCCCTCCTGATCTACGTCTACTCATCCTCGGTCTACCCGGCATTCTTATTGCTTTGTTTGGCAAAACCTCAATGGTTGAAATATTGTCCGGCAAATTTCAATTTTGTTTAGGAGGAATTCGAGATATAACACCTTTATACATATCTACAACCGATGACGTTTTGTAGTAGTGTGCTACAAAATCAATTGCACTTCTTCCAGATTTCCTGCACATACAATAATATTATAATACATTCTCAAACACATAATCTAAATTCATTTTCAAAGACATAATGAAGAAGTACGCACGTAATTGCCGCAATAGCATGAGAACACGGGATCCCGTCGTACTGAAATTCCATGCATTCACATGTCCACGCTCCAAGGTCTACCAACAATGATCGATTGTTGGTTTCAATTCGATATCGATCATCACCTACTGGAACTAATCTGTATGTATGAGATCTCTCGATTTGGACCATCATTTTACGTCTTACCTCTTCTGGAAGTGGATGTCTTTCCCTGTTGGCAGCTATAAGTCGTTTGCTAAACCAATCTTCACAAATCAGTCTTACTGCCTCCATACATGCACAAATAGGTAGACGAGGAGCCCATAAGAGTGTACGATTAAAGCTCTCAGCTATATTCGACGTTAAGAAGCTATACCTTCGAATAGGACACATCGACCGAGCCCACTTAGCAGGTCTAATGTTCATCAAGTGATCATAGGCCTGCGCCTTGCCAACTTGAATCATGTTCATTCTTTTCTGAAATTCTGCCTGCTTATGTGTATGCAGCTTTCTGAAACAACCCCAGTGTAGTTTTACCAAATCTCTTTAAATTGTTACTAAGATGGTAGTAACAAAGGGCATGAGTTGCTTCCGGAAATACAACACTCACTGCATGCTCAATTGACAGATGTTGATCAGATACAATCAATGTTTGAGTTGTGCTCCCATATGCTCTTCTTAGTCGTGTCATGAACCATACCCAAGACTCATGATTCTCAATTGGGCCGATTCCATACGCCAACGGATACACCTTCTCATTTGCATCCTTTGTAACTGCAACAAACATTATGCCATTATTTTTTTCCCTTCAAGTGAGTGTCGTCGACTACTATTACCGGCCTCATGCACAAGGCAAATGCTGATCTACAAGCACCAAGGGCCACAAATACACGACGAAACCTGTTGTCTGCATTAATGTCGATATCTGCGATCGTGCCCGGATTTGTCACCTCTAACATATGCAAATAACCAGGCAGTAGTTGGTATGATTCATGATATTTACCATATATCATCTCAACAGCATGGTTTCTACCTCTTAGCGCCATGTCGTAGGACACTTGCATACCAAACATAGTCATCAACTCGTTCTGAATAACTTTGGGCTTTATGATTTCATTTGTGTTTCTCATTTTCTTTGCAAAATACGCACCGATCACCTTTGAGTGGACATTCCTCGGTCCAATGTTTGTGATACCATCCCCGCACGTGTACTCTCCACAGAACTTTATTAGAAGCCACGGCCCTCCATGAGACATAGCACGCAGCTTGAATGAGCAATTGCTGCTTAACTTGCATTTCCAATACACTCAAGTTGTGTCTGATCTAGTCACTCGATATTTTGCTTTATGTTCAAGATTCCACAAACCACCTATAAGGCTAAGCTGCTCCTTATCATCAAAAATAGATCCTTCAGCCAACTCTTCTAGTAACGGATTTTCTTCACAAAAAATATCTGAAGCTGTAGCATCAGGAGGTACCATTGGAATTAACCAATTGGTTAAGTATGCTTTTGGGACCCGTATGTCATCATTATCACCCGCAATAGGATACATAAGTTCTAGTAAATGCCGCATACCTCCTTCCTCGTGGATCCATGCAGCAAATTCAGCAAAAATAGATCTGTTAAAAGTCAATTCAGCTTCTTCCTCAGATTCAGAGCTCTCGGATGATGGAACATAATCATCGTCGTCATCATCCTCTTCATCAACATAAAAATCAACATTTTCTTGTCCCTGTCCTTGTTCCTCTTCCTCTTCTTCCTCTTCATGTCCCGGACCCTGATACCGCTCTTCACCACCCTGATACTGATAATCGCCCTGATATTGATCTTCACCCTGACCCTATCCCTGTCCATATCCATATGCCTCATTCAAGTCTGGAATTTCATTGGCTTTGCTCGTCGAACCGAAGTTCATGTCTGCAGGGTAAAACTTATCGAACTAATCCGACGAAGCTGCAAACCTTCTAATATTTTCTAGTTCATCATTCATGTTTGAGCTTTGCGATGGTCCACCCATATCGAACGAAGATTGGTTGATGTAACTAACATATACCGTGGGACTTGCGACGCTCATGCATAAAGCAACCAATTCTGCATCACTTGTCAGACGATATTTTATCATTCGCCCACTTCGAGATGCCGACAAGTAAAATATTTCGTACTCTGTCCCCGATGACATCAACATGTTGTTAATACAAATTCTAAGATTGTATAACGAAATTCCATTTCTCGGGAGCGGTGCAATCTGCTCTCGTCCACTCACATAAGTACAATCAACCCAATAACCTCCAAATTTGACGTTTACAATTTGACAATCTATCAGCTACAAATTAAAATTACAAATTAGGCATAAATCCATCGGCAATAAGCTATAATTACTACATAATATATTTTTTTCACGTTTTAACTATAGATATGCAATCACATATATCATATAAGCATGAAAATGCATGGACCACTGGAAATATATGCATGGACCGCCCAACTATACACGTGGGCAGTCCATGCCACTTATTCCAGCGGTCCATGCATATATGTTTCAAGGATGTATTTTTCAATACAAAAACAAAAATTTCATGATAAATTAAGTAAACATGCAATTAATACAAGCATACAAACCATAAACATGTCATATGTATCTTAAAATTACCTACAAAAAAATTATCAAACGGTAGAACCATAACAAATATCATGTAAAACATGTTTATGGATGGACCGCTGGTAAAAGTACTATGGACCGCCCACGTGTACGTGGCACGTACGATGGGCGGTCCATGGTACTTTTACCAGAGGTCCATCCATAAACATGCTTTTAATGGTATATAAAAGGCAATTACCTGATTTATATCTTAAATATCAGCCTTTTGAACTCAGATACGAGGCAATTATATAGATAGAGAGGTTTGAATACTATTCAGCTTTCATATACAAAGTGAAAACGTATATAATATAAGATTTCTAAGTTTTAATGTATAATATAGGAAGTCTCACCAACATAATAGTCCAAAAATATTAATCATTTATTCAATTATTATTTTTAATAAAGTGTGTAAGAGGGTGTTGAATTCTATGTACTTTTATATGTTTTAAAATTGAAATGAGTATTTTTGACATGTAAGTTGATGTTTTGGGTATTTTTGACATATAATTTTTCAAAATGGGTATTTTCCCATATTAACACTTATATTTAAAGTGGACACTTTTTATATATTTTTTTATAAATTTTTTTTATTTTTTTGTTAGGCCACTTTACCTACACCATCATTTTAACAATTAACCACTAATCAACTTCTCTCATCCTATACTCCCTCGTCATTTAATAAGTATTTCATTTTAAAATTTAAGAATAAAATAATACTAATGATGTTCTTCTTTTGCCTTTTTAACCATTGAAATATTCTTACTTTTTTTGCCTTTTTAACCATTGAAATATTCTTACTTTTATATTTTCTATATAATAAATACTTGAGTTTAGTTTGACAACTGAGAACACTTAGACTTGTTTGGTAGTCTGGTTTGGACATGTTAGACAGATTTAACTAGGTTAAACCAGCGTTTGGTAACATTAGGGATGTCAATTTATCCCGAAATCGATGGGTCGGCCAGAATATATTGATAAAAAAGGCGGGTTATGGCCTAAATATTCTAGCCCGAAACAAAAAAAGCTCGATTGAACCGAACCGAAAAAAGCCCGAGCCCGATAAGACTAGCCCGAAAAATTAATGGGTTGGCCCGATTAACCGATGAAAAATAATTATGACTTAAAAAATTGAAAAAATATAATTATTTATGTCAAAATTGTGTGTCAAATTATTAATAATTTATTAGTTATTATGTAAGTTTATAGTGAAATAATATATTTTTTATATCTAATACCAAGTTAAATGTTTCTATTGAGTAAAGACGACATAATTTTTGTTATTAAAAAATATTTATTAAAAAATATTATATATAATATATATATATTTTAAATATTTTGGCCCGACGAGCTAGTCCAAAACCGAGTGGGTTAGGGTTAGGACCGAAATATTTTAGCCCGAAATAAAACAAACTCGAATGACCCGAACAAAAAAAACCCAAAATCGAATGGACTGACCCGAAATCGAGTGGGTTGGCCCGATTGACATCCTAAGTAACATACATTTTCTAATCTGTTGGCCCATAGTAAATGGACGGTCCGTTCTAATTTCACTATTACACCCATGTATTGAAACTCTTCAAATAGATGAGTTTCAATTAAACATGTTAAATTAATATATTAAATTAATCAATTTCCCCAAAATGACCTCGTCTTCCTCACTCCATCTCTCCCCATTTATGTACATATTCCTCTCTCACCAAGCTTTCTTACGTGCATCTCCACCGTCCGGCGTGTACAGCAGCACAACCACGCCGCTGAAAAATCCTGAATCTCGATCTCTCTTCTTCACTCTATCTCTCACCATCGCGCTGCCTTCATATCTCGAACACCATAGTTTCTGTCTCCTTCGTCAGCCTCCTACACATCAACTCCGTTCTCTACAGCCAAGCCTCCCTCCGCCGCCTTAGCCCACCTCCGCTCTGGTACGTCCAATAAAAATTTCAAACTGCCTCGCCGCCTCCTCTGCAAATTTTCGTAACTCCAGTCTTCCCAATTCTTTGATTTCCCCCAATTTTTTATTACCCCAATTCTTTTGTTATATCTTTATATGTATGAAATTCATGTTTGAGAAATGGGTTTTATTATTTGGGGCTGCAACTTATGCTTTCCAACAATGAAAGAGAAATCTCAATATTGTTTCCATTTTCAATGATTTTTGTTCTCGACTATGAAGAACTGCAGAATTCACTGGAACCAAAAATTAGAGAATATGGATAATTAGAAGTTTGGAATTTTTATTATGCAAAGGGATAAAAGTGTAATTTTACGTCACAACTCAACTAATCCATCAATTTTATTAATTATCTTCCGAACAACAAAATTATATCCCTTTTTATTTTATCTCATCAGTCTAGTTAAATTTTAACATAACTCGACGAAACCTAACTATACAACCAAACAAACCCTTAATGTTCCCTAGAAAGCTCAACAATTTTACTTTAACTTAGAGAATGTATTGGTTATAGATTTTATAAGAATTGTTTAGACTTTTAAAGTATGAGGGGTGGTTTGTTTTGATTGATAGGATTGTTAGGATTATCACCTTAAAATTTTTACATTCTTATCTATAATCCTCTTCCTCCTTATGAATTTTTAATATACTTTTATGCTCCTTAATCACTCAAATACTTGATTATATAATCACACCAAATTTGACTTGATTATATAATCAAACATTTGAGTGATTAAGATGCATACAAAATGACTAAATTTATAAGGAGATGGATGATTATAGATAGAAAGATAGAGATTTAAATGTGATAATCCTATCTATCCTACCATATAAACCAAACCACCCCTGAGTGTTTAAATTCAGATTTTCAAAAGTTTCTACAAATCCCGAGGTATTCAATACGGTTTTTATAAAGTTTAATAAAAATTTTAGGTATTCAACAATCTATAGATTTTAATAGTCTATGAATTTTGATGTATTATCTTTCAAAAATATAAATCGATTGTATTATACCAAATCTCTTCTAATCACCAGAATTTCAACGTATTCTCCGAGAGAATTCTACAAACTCGACTAAAGATGACAATTTAGCTTCGCCCGACTCAAACCCGACCTGACATTAATATAATTAATATATATAATAAATATTCATTAATATATATATATATATATATATAATAAGATTATAACTAAATAAATTTGGATTTAATATTTATTTGCATTTAAAAGTATAATAAATATTAAAATATATAAAATACAATTAAAAATACTTATATACTTTTTAATGTATTAAAAAAAATAAATTAAAATAAGCACGGGCATGGCCCAAGTCCGCCCGATTCATATGGACCTGGGCTTTGGCCTAATTTTCTGGCCCGACTGGGCCATGGGTTGGGTTTGAGTCTGTACATATAACCATGGGCCGGATCTTGGCATAAAGAAGTCAGGCACAGCCTGACCCTTTGTCGTCCCTAAACCCGACCCTCTTTCTCCTATTTTAAGACCCCTACTAGGATGCCCGACACGATGACATCATGATTGGGTTTGTACTAATGTTTAGGCCCGACATACCCAAGTCCTCTTAAGCCCGACCCAAATATTTAAATATCTAATATTTATACTATAAATTTAAAATAATACAAATATAATTATTATTAATGTATGATAAAAAAAAATTAAAAGACATATTAAATAAAATATATGAATAAAATAATATAATATCATTATTATTATTAATGAATAAGAAATATAAATTAATAGATATATTAATGAGTATTAAAATATATATATATATATATATATATTTATAAATATGTTAAAAATAAAAATAATAATAAAGTAAAAATTAAAAAATAGAAATAAAATATGAATGTCTGTCCAAACCCGCCCAATCCACATGGATTTGGACTTGACCTTGAATTACAAGCATGGTTGGGCTATGAGCCGGATTTGGATCTATCCACAAAACTGCATGTTGGGTTTAGGCATAGAAAAGTCCGGTCCAATCCGATCTATTATCATCCCTAGTCCCGTAGCCTATGAAAATCTATGTAAAAAATGTATTTCATAATCCTATCAAATCTATGAAAATCCATATAAATCAATAAAAATGTCTCTCAAACTCTATATGAAGTCTATGAATTTAGAAAATCAATTGAATTTTTAAAATCCAAAAAAATCCTATAAAATCTATAAACAATACACCTATTGAGAAATTGTGATGATTGAACTCAATAAGGCCTACAAGTATACAAAGACTGAAAGACATCCAAGATCAAGACTTGATAAACTTCTTTTTTTATAATTTCCGAAGCACTGACTTGTATAAATTATAATTATTAATAGTTTTCAAAAGTTTCAAATAAAGGAAAATTTCGAACCCCATCTTTAACCAATTTACATGCTAATTTATATTTGTTATATTGAACACTTTAGATTGCTTAATGGGCTTAAATTCTTAAGACTCAACTTTTAATTGCTTCATGTGAAACTTCCACCTGCGATACTTGATAAGATGAAGTATCTATACCCATATCCATATCCATATCCAAATTTAACCTAACCAAAACAAAATTATGAACAAGCCACATTTGATATGAATTTTGGGTTTATTATATGAAAATCAATTTTGGAATCTTGAGTGTGAGACGATATTTTTGAAGCTCCGCATGATTTTATTTCACGTCCAATGATTATGAAGTTTGAGAAATGAGGTTGCTTAGCTAAATTTATTTTAAAAAACTTATAACTTTTTGTAGCTTATAAGCTATTGCTAGAGTTTATAAGTTGGGAAAATAAGTTGGAGCTACTTATATTTTGAAAAACTTATTTTTACAACTTATAAGCTCTCAAAGAGCTTAATTTGCCAAACATTTTTAAGTAGCTTATAAGCTCTTAAACAACTTATAAGCTTAGCCAAACACTTCCTAAATGTAGAATCTTCTAACAACTTATATATTTTAGTGATGTGAGAATGGATGTTGAGTAGATGTTTGCACGGGCCCTTTATATTATCATATTGTTTAGACTATGCTTGATATCTAAGACATGATATGCTCATGATAATTATTCTATAATTATCTTAATTATAGACTAATTATCATGAGATGAACATCATATCTTAAGTACCAAAAATAGTATTATTGGATTGACACTTGTGATTATGAGTGAGCATTAGGGTATTTGGTTTGATTTTGCCAAAAATCGAACCAAACCAAATTATAATTCGGATTGAAAAAAATAACCAAACCAAACACAAAAACCAAATTAACCAAACCAAAAAATAAATTAACCAAACCAAAATAATCAAATTTATTTCGATTTACTTCGGTTTATCCAAATATTTTATTTAGTAACTAATTTCATTCAATTTTAAGAATAATTAATTATTAAAATCTAATCATAAATATATTTAATAATTTTTATATACTAAAAAAAAAGTTTAAAATTAAAATTTATAATAAAAAATCTTAAATGTAACTTCAATATTTTTCAAGTTTCAAAAAATAACAATTATTACATAATTTATTGAATATTATAATTCTATTTATTGTAAATCTAAAAAAATATTGAAGTATTACATTTAATTTCCTACATAATATTTAATATTTTGAAATATAAGATAAGATATTAAAAAGTATAAACTTATTTAATAAAAATTAAAATATATATGATAAAATAAACTTATTTAATAAAAATAAAAATATATTATAATACTAATAAAATAATTCAATTTTCGGATTTTTCGGTTTGGTTTTGTATGAATCCGAACCAATCCAAATTAAAATTCGGATCAAAAAATAAAACCATACCAAACCAAAAAACCAAAATAACCAAAATAACCAAACCAAATTTAATATTTTGATTTGATTTGTTTAGCCTAAAGTGTGTACTCTAGGTTCTCGCAAATTATTACGAGGTCGATTGCATGCAGAAAGCTAACACCGGTCGGATCTCGATGGAAAGCTTAACAAGGCGGCTCTAATCCTAAGTGTTATTAAGACAAGAAAATGAAAATTCTAAACACTCTAACAAAGATAAATGAGATGAACAAGAAATAAAACGAAAATAATAAACAAAATAAAAAGGTGGATTCGGGATTGAAGGGCCTAGAATTCAGAAAACCTACAATTAATTAAATCATGTTCCTCTACTCATGCTATTGTTTGTAAATCGAGGACTTCCTAAAAGTTAGTCTAACTAATCACTTACGTGTTCTCAATTAGACAACAATCAAAACTCTTGCATTAGATTACCCTAATAGGAGTTCCTCAACTACAAACAGTGATCCGAAGCTAATTAATGACTTCCTAAAGTTGCTTAATTACTAAATTTTGTATTCGACAATTAAGCTGTAATTCTAACTTACGTATTTGAATTACAAAATAGAAAAATCAATAACAACCACGAATATGATTCCCACGTTTTCGATTTGGAATCATTGTTTGATTTTAACCCTAAGTCTAAATTGGAATCATCTCTCGATCTCAACCAATAACGATAAATCAAAACGGTGATCAAGCATTTCAAGTAAACAAGCACAAGTTAAATCAAAAAACACGAATCGAAGTGCAATCAATAAAGAATTAAAAGAGATTCTAAACCTAGGGAGATGAAGACAATCAATCCATAGAACAATCAAAATAAGAATTAAACATGCTTATAAAGATTGAGTCTCGGATTGAGAGCCGAACTCGCCCTCAATCCTTCATCCCAAGTAGAAATTACAAGCAAAAAACTACTAAACTAGAGTTCTAAGATTACAAGTTCGAGTTCTATTTTTGAGAGAGAGGAAGTTAGCCCTTGAAAATGGCTTGAAAAAGGCTTAAAAACCCGCTATTAACTGCCAGCCAGCGGCCGTTGGGAAGCCAGCGGCCGTTGGGAAGCCAGCGACCGTTGGGAAGCCAGCGGTCGCTGGCTATGAGCCTCTGTCCGCTGCTGCATCACATGCCCAATGACCGCTGGAAACCCAGAGACCGCTGGCCTGTGCAAAATAAGAAAATTTTGAAAAGACAGAATTGAAACTCGTCTCGATAGGAATCCGTGGGCGCAGACGGATCCAAATTCGGAGTTGTAACGAAGGAGAACGAGCCAAAACAAAATTATTGCGCAAAACGCAACAATTTTGCGTATGGCCATGCTCTCGCGTTCTTTCTCCTCTCGTCTTTTGCCCGTAACTTCTAGCAAGCTCCCGTCCGATTTCCTTGGGTTTATTTGGCTTAGCACATACGACATAATCAGCACCAATTCAGTTCCTATCCGTCCTTCAATTCACCATCCTACAACAAACACGAAAACAACAAAAACCGGCGTAATAAAAAATAAAAAGACACGAAAACAAAACAAACTAAAACCTAGACACGACGAAACATCAACTAAAAACACACCAAAAATGAGTTAAACATGATTCAATTTGATTTTTCGAATTCGGTTAATTTTACTCATCCGTACTTATGAATCATAAACTTTTGGATCTTAATCTAATTTCATTAATCTTTACTCTATAAAAACTATTGTGAAAGAACAAAAAACAAAAAAATCTTTAAATTTTTTCATTGTTTTACGACTTGATCTTGTTAGATTCCCAAACCTTATCTGCATAATTTTATTGCATGTAAATTGAAACAACTCTAGTTTAATTTGGAACACTCATCTCTTTCTATTAAAAACAATTGATTAAATTGAACAACCCTAGTCTTGGGAATATTCCTTTTTTTGGCCCTTCGAATCAAAGTTTTGGATTACATCTCTTTTATTGACTATATTGCCGACTTTGTTTCACAAATGACGACGAGGAATATTAATCCCTTTTATTGTATAATTCCAATCATAATTAAAATTTCTCTTTATTTATTTCTTGAAAATTTTTGATTTGAAGGGCCAATACATAAGACTTTGGCGACCACCAAACAAAATGTTATTTATTAAAGAAAAAGAATATAGTTGATAAAATATATTACCCGACTGTAGCTTGTACTGTTACGCAAAATATATGATATGATATGTAAAAGATAATAATATTTTGATAAATATTTCTTAATTTTCAATTTATCGATTAGATTTTATTATTTATATTATAATTTAATATTTATTTAATATAATGTAATAAATAATAAAAATACAAATTATAGTAACCGTTTTATGTGAAACTGAGTGTTATTATCAACACTACATTTTTTTTCCATATCTACTTTTGCATATGAATATCCATATAAATATGTGTTCAACTGTTCATATAAATGGCCTTAGGCTATTAAGAAGCATCATAAATAAATAGAACTGGGGAATTGGGTATAAATTAATGACAAATATGGAGATGAGAAGAAACGGAGAAGAAGGATACACCACAAGTGATTAATAATAAATTTCACTATTATAATGAAAAACAATTTTCAATACATATATATGTCATTGAAACAGAGACCATTTCAAAATTTACGTAGAATACCAAACATAACTAAATCAAAACTATTGATTTGCATACGAATTATTACTATATACTATTTCATCACTTCCATTAAATTTGACACACTTTCCTTATTGAAACGTCTATTAAATTTGACACATTTTAAAAATAGTAAAAATTATCTTTTAAAAAAGGTGTGGATCCTACCACCTTTATCACTCTTAGAGCATCTATTATGAGAGGTAGAAAAACCCGCTCATTTTAAAGTTATGGTTCCGGTTCCGGTTCTAAACCCGTACAAACCCTCTCATGGTCGGTCCAGACCCGACCTGATCCGTAAGGTACGGTTCCGGTTCTAATCCGGTCCGGCCCGATCATTTTTTTTCCAATTTATTTTTCTTCAATTTTTTTTTATCTTAAAAAAAGTAATATTTTATAATATCTCGTGTTACATCCTTAATCGTAGACGAACACTCTATACGTCCTAATTCAATAATAAATGTACCCAAACAATAAACACATATAAGTCGTAAAATAATTATGGTATTTAAGTGATTTTTAATAATGGTTAAATAAAATAAGAGTGAAATTTCATTATTAAATATTTTATATTTAATTAATTTATTTCTAATCCGGATTCGTTTTAACGAATTGGTGACTAAAATAATTATATAAATAAAACATAGGGAGACCCATGGGTAACCCATACCCAATAATACCCATGGGTATTCTTCCGGACTGGAACCATTAATATTTTATTTAACGGTCCGGGTCCGGGTCCGGATCCGATATTCAACGATCCGGTTCCGGTTCTAAAACCGTATCTAATTTAACGGTTCCGGTCCGGGTTTTACCCACCCATTGACAAGCCTATCTTGAACTTCCAATGAATTTTGGTTTAGAACATTAAGTTACATTTATCTCTTAAGTAGTTGCTGTCTTCAAAATTTTTATCTACATCTCGAAATTTGTTTTGCGGCTATTTAAAACATAAATCGGCTCGCTAATTTAATATGTTTGAAAACAAAATTGTCAGGTATACTTGTACATCATCATTTTTATAAAGCAATTTACACGAGAAAATTGTATTTCTTTTTGTGACTCTTAAAATATGTGCAGTAATTAATTAATTAAAACTCACATATACAATATATGTCATAATCTAGTATACAAGATATTAAAATATCTTTTAGTAATACAAACACTTAAACCTAAATATGATCTTACTACTTGTGCTATCTTACCTAAACCTAAATATGATCTTACTACTTGTGCTATCTTACCTAGCAATAAGTAAACAAAACAAAATCATTATTCAAAAAACAATTTAAAAACAAAATAAAACATAGGACTATTCATGGAGCCCACATCTCAAATTCTTGGGATAGTCGCCCTTCATATGCAACCAATTAGAATATATAAATTATTTTTTTAAATATTGAATGTCACTTTTATGGGATAATAGTTGATTGTTAAGATTGATAAATTCAAATTTTAAAAAAAATATTTATATTAATCTGATTAGGCTAATCATTCTGTAACGTACCGTATAAGTTTTGCTACAACCTCGTCACGATACACAAAGTGAAGGCAGACAAGTCAACCTTGTGATGACCATAAATATTATATGTACCCATATATGGGAAATCAAGAACTTGTGTAAGTTTAATTTGTTGAGAGAGATGGAGATGGAGAGAGAGTTATACGAGAGTGCGCTAAGAGGGGATGTAATAACTCTGCACCAATTACTCCAAAAAGATCCATTTTTATTAGAAAGAGTTTCATATACAAGTTCAAACAACACTCCTCTCCACATAGCAACAATCAAGGGTCATATTCCCTTTGTTGAAGAAATTTTGAAATTGAATAGTGCACTTGCTGAAGGGCTTAACTCCCAGCTATCTTCGCCTCTCCATGTGGCCTCAGATCGAGGCCACGTAGAGATCGTGAAGAGATTGGCCAATGCAGCCCCCTCCACATGCCTAGCCCTTGACTCATGGGGCTAGAACCCTCTTCATATTGTGGCCATCAAGGGTCATGTTGAGGTGATAGAGGAGCTTGTGTTGAGAGCTCCTCAAGCTGCAGTGGAGAGGGTGGGTGGAGGCTTCACCGCGCTTCATCTTTGTGTAAAACATGACCACTTGGAGGGTTTGAAGGTTTTGATGAAAGAAGTGGCTAATGTGATCCATGCAAAAAATGATAATGGTGATACCATACTGCACATGGAGGCTATGGGGGATAATACTCAGGTAATATATATTGTGTCTCCATTTTTTTTATTGTTATTATCACTGTTACATTATTTATTTAGTAGGTGGAAATGAATGATTGCAGATGATGCTATATATCTGCCAAACTAGCAACATAAACGTGAAGACAGAGAACTGCAATGGGCAAACAACAATGGACACCTACTTTGAAAACCATCCAGAGGCAATAAGCCCAGGAAACCCCTGCTATGAATTCTACAATCTGATGAGGTTCATCGGTAACAGTACAATGTCAGAGAAGGTGGTCGCCCAGAAGCGTGACGGCATGATGGTGGCGGCGATCCTCATCACCATCATGGCCTTTCAAGTGGGGGTGACTCCGCCGGGAGGACACTAGCAGGGAGATTCGACTCATTACGACACCGACACTCTTCCGCACCAGGCCGGCAAAGCCATCATGGCCACCAACAAACCCAACACCTTCAACACCATCATTTATGGAAGTTCAATGGCATTCACATTATCTCTCTACATGATCGTCTACCTTATGTGCGACCCCTCCTTCAAGTACATTCATGTCAGGTTATTCCTCATGTATACGACGATGCTCACGGTTGTGTCCATCATGCTCACCTACGTTGAATCCATAGGTATTATAATGTTACCGGATAATATTAACGCCAAGATTATCAAATACAATATGTATTTGTGGGTAGTCTTGAGTATGATTCCCCTTCTTCGTCACACCATCTTCTTGATTATGAGGTTGCTGGAGACATGGTCAATTGTTAGGAGGCCTACTTGGTTGAATGATTTGGTGACAGTGCTGAAGCATGGCATTAATATTGGTGGTTGATCCGGTGATTGATGTTTCAAGTAGCTCCTTGAGCTGTATATGAACATCTTCTTCTTGCTTGTTATGCTCTAGCAATCTCAAAAGTTCCATTTTCTTATTGAGACAAATAAAATTGTGTGAATTTTATAAAGAAATATTGTTCCTTATGATCCCACCAATTATGACTCATTTCATAAACTCAACAAAAATGCATAATATAATTAAATTCCATTAATTTCCATGATAAGTTAAAGATTTATGGAAAGTTTGGGGATTGTTTCTTAACACCATTTCTATATAATTTTAGCCCTTCACAAATTGCCCTACTTGGTTTGTATGAACTTACACTATTTAAACAAAAGAAATACGCACTAGACTTGATGCAAAAGTAATGTGAAAATACAAACACCTAAATTAGGAAGAATATGAAGTAACTATTCAAACTGTTTGATGTGCTCCACCACCATTCTCATCACTCACTTCCACAAAATTCCTAATCCTCCAAGGCCTCCACACCAAAACTCCCTTGTTCTTCAGCCACCTACCGATCAACCTCACCGTGTTCCCGACCAACAGAATCCCCATCATGCCACACAACACAGCCAGTGAGATCTCAATCACGTGGCTCACGGATTTCAAGTCCTTCTTAGAAGTCACCACCACGATGCATATGACGAATGTGACCGCTATGGAGGTGACCGTGAACCACATGATCATCATGAGGATCCACGTAAAGAACGACCGTTGATGAGTAGGAGGATGGTGCTGAGAGGCGAGACAAATGCCACCATGTTGGTTCGCATGAAGCTCTTGAATGCCGGGGGTGGTTGTGGGCCATCATTGCCTCCCCTACTTTGTGGGGGTTGGCAACGAGGGTGCCATTATCGTTGTGTATGAAGTAGGGGTGAGTAATTATACAAAAAATTTGATATATCGAGCATGCCGTACTGAAAAAAAAACCAAAAATACTGTAATTAACGGTATACCGATTTTTTCGGTACGGTATCGGTATGTATATTGGTCATACCGCGGTATACCGAACTATACTGAATTTTCGGTATAAATGGTATGTTCGGTATATACCGAAAGTTCGGTATGTTCGATATTTCGGTATATACCGATAGTTATCAAAATTTTATATTTTATATTTTTAATATTGATCATACATTAAATATATATAACCTTAATTTATTATATTAATAACATACAATACACTATATTATTATTTAAGAAATATATTACAAATATAATATAAATATATAATTTATTTTTTAATCTTTTAGCCGTGATTGGAATAAATATACTAACAAATGTAATAATTGTATATATTATGTAGTTGTTAAATATATCTATAATATAATATGAGATCAATATTTCATTAACACTTTTATTCTCTATCATAATTGTACAATTAAAGTATAATATATTAATATATGAATAAATAGTATGATATATTTAGTTAAAACTTATATAAGTATTTGTTAAAGAGTATGACATATAAATAAATAAAATATGTATTGTGTATCATATAGTGATGATATTTAACACATTATTTACGATAAATATATTTATATATGTTAGCTTTCACAATTGTTTTGTGATTATAATCATATCTTAATAAAATAAATATAACTCATAATTTTGATTGCAAACGAATCAAATAATTTTGATTTGATTCAACATATGTGTTTGAATAGTAGTATTCATATTCGATATTTTATAATTTAAATTAAACAATATTTTCTATAATTTAATTAATGTTGAAATACAAATAAAAGTTTATGATATTCAATTTCATATTCATAAATATTCAATTATATATATATATATTTATATATTAAAAATTGAATTGAATATTCAGGTCGAACCGGATACCTTTCAAATATCATTATTCAATAAGAATCAAATTGAAATATATTTTAAAATTGTTAGGAGTTTAGTAGATATGTTTTAATTACTCCCTCCGTCCCGCTAATCTTGGCCCCTTTCATTTGGGCACAAAGACCAATAAAGGCATATTCTAACTTTATTAGTGTTTTAAGTACTCCAACTAATAGAGCTTGCTTTTAGTGTCTTATTTAATGATTTAATTTATTTGTACCATTATTAAAATCTGTAACATTAAAATTAAATTTTTAATTAATTTTTTTTTACGTTTACCACTTAATCTGTAACATTAAAATTAATTTCTTAATTTATTTTTTTACTTTAATCTGAAACATGTATTTACGTAGCATATGTACAAAACTGAAATTAAAAAGAAAATAAAAACAAAACCAAAATTTATGATGACAAAAAATTTAAACTTTCCCACTTTAATTTTTGGTAGTACACTGCTGAGATTTACCTCTAAATTTCACAAGTTTCAGTTTTCCCTCTAAAAATTTCACAAAAAAAGCTGTATAAATATGCTTACATAGCAGAGTTTTACAACACCTTTCACTCTAAAAAAAACACAACAAAATGAGGTGCAAGGATCTAACTACAAATGAGAGGACTGAAATTGTCCAATTTCTTCTTCTCCACTCCAAGAACGGCAAGCCACTTCGCGGGAAGATGAAGGAAGCATACACCAAGTGGAATTGCAGCAAACGAACAGTCACTCGACTGTGGGCTGAGGCAAAGAAACAGAAAGCAGCAGGTGAGATGATCCATATTCAAAGTAGAAAAATCAATCAAGTTAGAAGAAAGAAGGTAGAGATAGATTTGGAACTTATCAAAAGTTTGGATCTTTTTAAAAGATCAACTGTTAGAAAGCTAGCAGTCAGTATACAATGCAGTAAAAGCACAGTTTGGAGGTGGATTAATAAAGGGCTGATCAAATGTCATTCAAATGCCATCAAGCCAGATCTTACAGCCCCCAACAAGCTGTTGATGCTATCATTTAGCTTACAAGCTTTACAGTTTGATAGGATTCTCAACATCCTCAAGTTTAAGAGCATGAATAACACCATTCACATAGATGAGAAATGGTTTTACATGTCTAAAACTTCCCATAGATTCTACCTCACACCGGGGGAGGCCGAACCACATAGGACATGCAAGAGTAAGAAGTTTATAACAAAAGTCATGTTCATGTGTGCTGTGTGCTGACCTATGTTTGATGCAGCAGGTAATGTGATGTTTGATGACAAGATAGGCATCTTTTCATTTGTTGAAAAGGTACCAACCAAGAGAAACAACAAGAATAGGATAAAAGGGACTTTAGAGACAAAGCCTATCCAGTCCATAACTAAGGATATTATCAAAGGATGCTTGATAAATCAGGTATTCATTAACAATGAATGTTGTATTGAATGCAATAACAACATGTATGGTTGTGCATTTATTGATTCAAATTCAAGTTGTGTAATTTAAGTTTATGCATTTAAATGTATGTCTTCAAACTAAGCATAGTTTATGCATTTATTTTTCACTTTAATTTCTGCTTTAATTGTTCCTGTATTCAAAGTAAGCATTTATGTTTCTGCCCTAAATGAATACATTTAATTTCTGCATTTAATTTTTACGTTTATGTTTTCTATGTTCAGCCTTTAATTTTTGCATTAAAGGAGCTGCATTTATTGTTTTTTAATCAGATTATTCCAGCCATCAAAGCTAAGTGGCCTGCAGATTCACCAAAACTCATTTTCATTCAACAAGATAATGCCAAACCCCATATAAATGATGCAGAGCCTGACTTCAGAGCAGCTGCAACACAAGATGGGTCCATCTTGCATTAACTTGGTTGTGATAAAGATTGACTAAAGAAAACATTTTTAACTACAAAGAGCATTAACCACCGAATTCCGCACACAATATTAATCAAGATTAACTTTCTTAAAGTTAATCTTATTAAGTGTTTCTTTTCACTTAAGGTTTATTTGAGCTAAGGTGCTTCTTCTTCCCAAGAAGAAACCCTAAGCTAACCTAAGCTACTTTATTCAAAGTGTGCTTAAGCCTTATACTTAAACTTTGAACAAGAAAACCTAAAAAGTTTTGAATTGGTGTATTCCCCCCCCCCATACACCAATCTAGCTCTTTCGGGACCAACAACAACTTTCACAGCTGCTGCATCATGGGTGTCAACAACAACAAACATATTAGAAAATATTCACAGAATACTTTATATAAACATGCAACCAAAAGTAAAGATGGATTGGACCTATTTCTTCACCATCTTCATCAGATTTGCTAGAATCCTCCAGATTTCCCATTATCTCGCCACCCAACATCACACAGTCACTCAGAGCAGATGAGATATTCTCATTTTTGGGAGGCATCATCATCATGGAGGATAGCAGATGGTGGCATCGGGGGCGCTCTTCTTCGCCTCCATCAACCACGGATCTGCTCAGATTTGGAGAAATGAAATCAGATGTCGAGCTCTTCAGCATAGCAGATGGTGGGGGAGGCCAGGAGAGATGAGAATCTGAGCGGTGGCGCTCTCCTTCGCCTCCATCAACCACGAATCTGCTCAGATTTGGAGAGGTGAAATCAGATGTCAAGCTCTTCTTCATAGCAGATGGTGGGGGAGGCGAGGAGAGATCCATATCATCGTTCTCGCTCTCCAATCGACGAAAGGTAGAGAACAAGTCAGAAAGTCGAGGCTTCTTCACAGCGCGAGATGAGGGTGAAGAAGGTTCCAACTTCGGTGTAATCATTCAGAAACGAGCATTGATCGTTTCAAAGGTGGAGAGAGAGGCTCCAACTTCGGTGTAATCATCACGGCGGAAGAGATGGTGGCGATTAGGGTTTGAAAAATGAAGGTGAAGCGGCAGAGAGGAGTTGGAGAGAGAGTCTTAAGGTTAGGGAGTATGAAGCGGCAGAATGAGATGTGTGGTAGGAGATTAGGGAGTAATTGGATAGGGTTAGGGAGTAATTGGGTTAAGGAGTAATATGGGTTAGTGGGCTAATATTTAGCCAAATAAGGAAAGAGGCCATGAATGTTGGGACAACCCAAAATGGGAAGTGGGCCAACATTCATGGGACAGAGGGAGTATTATTTATTAATTTCTAATGTGTTTATTTTGAAAAAAATTAGATTAATTTATTAATTAATAAGAAAAAGTATAATAAACTAAAAGACTGATAACAAAATTTAAACATAATTCCACATAAGATTAAAAAATAATTTGCTAATATATACTGTACATATATTAATATATATAGTAATATTTTTTACATCATAAATCTTTTTAATATTAATATAATTCATAATACAGATAAATTTATTTATCATCTATGCTCTTATTTTTATGTTAATAAGTAATTATTAGTATAAGATAAAATGAAAGATAAAAAATAAGTTTATTTGTAATTTTTCGGTATGATATGTTGTATTGTCGATATATAATACCGAATTTTGGTATACCGATATGCCGAAATTTGGTACGGTATACCGGTACGGTTTCGATATTGATTTTTTTTAATACTAAAATTTCGGTATACCGGTATTCGGTATATCGAAATATTCGATACGATAACGGTATGCAAAACCAACATACCGAATATTTTTGGTATGGTATCAGTACGGCGAAAAATTTTCGTATGCCATACCGACCCACCCCTAGTATGAAGTCCTCATGCCAGACTCTGCTAGCCGGGATCACCCCCACTTGGAAGGCAATAGTGGCGATGAGGATCACCACCACCATTATGGCATCGCGCTTCTTCGTCAGCCACTTCTCCGACTGGGATTGCGCTTCCTTAAGCTTGAGGCCATGGCAGATGAATTTTGGGGTTTGTGATTTTTTTTGCTTTGGGTGAGTTTGTTCGAAGATGACCTTTGTTGTTTATCCATTAGAGTTCTTTGTGTTCACGTTTATGTTGCTGCTTTCGATGATATACTCCATAATATGCAACCTCAAATTCTTGATTTAGGTAAAGAAAGAAAGATTGGAATTATTAATTGAGAATATATATAATCCTATTCCGGCCCATATAGGTGTGAAATGAACTTATATTCATGAAATTAACTCCCATATCATATTATGAGCTCATTCTCATTTTGGTCGGAACAATTATTCCAATTAGTAAGAAAGTTATTGAACTAAGATATAAACATAGAACTTAAAAAAAGGTATCTTGAACAATTGTAATAACTTAAATCATTAATATTGTTGGGAACCCTCACAAAATTTAGTTTTGATGATGTTCTTTTGAAACACCAATTAAATTTATTGTCTTGCTTGCCAGATTCAGTTTGCTCAAAATGTAACAAGGAGATCACTTTATTTATAAGTGAACCTGATAGTGAACCTGACCTGACCTGACCAGACCAGCTTGGAAGAGTGAACCTGTCCCTTACAGATCACTTAATTGGAGACTATGCAATCTTCAGATATACAATGCGTCATCTGAAGTTTTGTATAAGTCATCTGATATTTTCGAAGTCATCACCCAATGTACTTATAGAGAATCTCATCTTTTATGCCACGTCACCAGATTTCTCAAAGAAGAAAGGAGAATCAATTGGAGCTTAAAGAAGGAAAGAGATCAATCAGTTATCTGCTTTCCATAATCAATGGAATTTAGTCAACATCTTTTACAAGGTTAGAGGATCAAATCAGAGATTCAAATCTATAATTGACAATCAACATTAAATGCACACTAATCAACCTCAACGGTCAAAATTTCAATTCTACACCTATAAAATGTTGCGAACAACGTCTGAAGAGAGTAACATGAACATACGCACATTCCTACAAAGCTGAAACTCTGCCCAAAAATCTACTCAACCATTGAAGCATTCAATGAGGAGATTTCTCTATTCCAGAAATTGTTCAAAGCCGTTCGTGATCGCAATCACAACCAACCTCGATTCAAGTGTGTCTTATCAAGAAGAAGGAGAGTTGATATCAACGCTAGCTAGTAGTTTTCTAGTGGATTAACGTGAGTGTATTTGTAGCAGATTTATCTGCAAGTTCTAAGGGACACGACCCTATTTGTGCACAAGTTTCTTTCTAATTTTGACTAGAACTTGTGGCTCGTACTCAACGAGTATAAAGAAGAGAGTTATCATAGTAGTGGATATCCAATTTAGTTTCGATTAGACCGTGGACGTAGGGGGTTTCCCGAACCACATAAAAATAATTGTGTTCTTTACTTTACGTATTTATTTTCAGTTGTTTATTCACTAACTCAGCACTTGCATCCAAACCTGCATCGATTTAATCAACTCCTAATCATATTCGACTAAGAGTTTTACAAAGGTTTTCTAATAAGAGCAACATATTAAATCCACCATATTCCGCACGCTACACTTTGATAGATAGCAAGATCACTCTTGCTATCTGCCTTGTGTAACTCACAAGAGAGACTTTATGTGGACCGATCACTAGTGAACCTGGTAGTGAAACTGGTGAGTGAGCCTGGTCTGTCAACGTGAGCAATCTCCCTTCGAGAAAGCTTAATCTCTCTAGTTAATTTGTCGAGTAATTTGAAAAGTTTGTATTTGGTGTATTCCCCCCATACACCAAACCTTACTCTTTCGGGACCAATGAAGATTCATTGTAAAATTGATGTCGTTACGTGTACAATCATACTCAATTCAATAGAATTGCTTAATATCAGAAGAGATAATTTTGAAATTCTTGATATGGTAGATTCTACGAGACATACATTCATACTCAATAGGATGGAATTTTTTGATCACATAACTCAAACCAAATTCTTTAATCCTAATTATCGTTTGTAATTCATTTTCTTGAAAGAAAACTCATTCAGACTGAGGCTGAGGCTGCTGAGGTGAGCGTGAGGGTAAAGCTATTATATCACCAATATTATAGCCATATTTCATGTTGTCCACCAAATCTTGCAATCAAAGAGGCCAACTCCTAACAATTGACCGCCTCTACATCAACATCGCTAATGAAACGATAGTGTTAACAATAAGTGGAATCAAACTAAGGCTTAACAACACATGCATAATGATTACGGTAATCTTGATGGCATTATCCGATAACGTTATATTATCTATGTCTTGACCGTAGGCCGCCATGATGAATATAACCGTTTGGGACATAGTATACATGAGGAATGCTCTAATATAAATCCACTTGAAGAGTGGGCCACTGACGAGGTAAACGAACATGCAGAGCGAAAATCCAAATGCGCATACACTTCGAGTGATGATCCCTTTGAAGGCTTTGGGATTTTTGGTGGCCATGATGGACATGCCGGCCTTGTGGGGGTTGAAAGCAAGGAGTGCCATTGTTGTAGTGCATGAAGTCCTCCTGCTAGAATCCACCTGACTTAGTCACCCCAAGTTGAAAGGTAATGACAACGATGAGGATCGCCACCACCATCATGGCATCACGATTCTTGGCGGCCTCCTAATGTCACAACCCAAACCAAATAAATTACTATAATTTATATATTTGAAATTTTATATGAGTTTTATTCGTGATATTTATTTATTTATTTTATGTCGAACTTATTTTATTTTAGTTGAAGTCGCGCCCTAGTTTAATAATTTTGAAAAAAAAAATTAATTAAAGAATTTTTATTAATTTTATAATATTGGGTAAGAATTAATAATTTATTCTATTGAATTGATCAAGTTAAGTATTATAGTTATTGATAATTTTCAATGTTGTATTTAATTGGTAAGTGAGTGTGTAGTCCATTATTAAAATAGAGCCCGATTAATATCATTCCAATTTAAATAAATTTTGGTGAAAAATATCTCCTGATATCGGATAACCCTTGAGATAATTAAGAGATGAGGCCAATTCCATTTATACTACCCCTATAAGCCGCCTTACATTACATCTAAATATAGAACTCTCATTACAACATTTTATACATTCTTCCTCAAACGAAAACACTCAGTTTACATACTCATCTTCTAAAACATTCACCCAGAATTCTCAAATCAAGCAGTAAGGTCCTTATAACTCTCTTTATTTTGAGTAGTTATTTCAATTTCTAGTTCTAATTTTCAGTAATTTCATTTCAATAGTAATAAAATCTTAAAGCAAATAATTTACATGAAATGTGAATGATTAGAAGAAAATAAAACAAGTAGAATAAATAATTCTCCTGTACCATAAAAATTTAATCTTGAATGAGATAACCGAGTTAGGTCGAGTTAGGGGTCAATTCACTTGGGTTATTAATGTGGTCGTTGTCGGTGGAGGAAATTAGAGGACCAGAATGAAACGGCCAGGTTCGGAGCTGTTTCTCGTTCTATCCGAAGGGAAGGAATTAGCAGGGTGGTGAGGTGGTGTTCTTCGGGTGGATACTGAAGCCGCAAATTAATTAAATATGAGAAGAATAAAATTTTAGTGGTGTGAATTTGTTTATGTAGAAATGGAGAAGGAGATAAAAGGTTGGAAGTGGATTTTGTCTACTATATAAGAGAACTCAAATGAGGGGAGGAAGAAGATAAATAGTGTAAAGGGGAAAGAGAATAGAGATAAATAAGGGAGATAGAGAGTGATATACGTATGTCTTTAGGGAGAGGGATTTTAGGACTTAACATGGACTTTTAATGGGTGGCATTTGTTTGTTGAGCTAGGTTGGTTTTATTTAAGTAATGCTATGGGCTTTAATTTAATTAGTCAATAAACTTATCTCATAATGATGTGGATCTCTTTTAGTAGTGGCCCAAATGATTTAAATTACTTAACAACCATGCATAATATGTTTATGTTTAGATATTTAATTTTAGTTAATGAGAATGTTAAGCTGTGTCTAATTAATAAATAATAGTTTATATTATGCTTAATTTTATTTAATGAATTAATACATTTAAATAATAATAATAAGACTCAATAAGAATTTACTTTAATATATTTATTTTTATAAGTTTAGATTATGTCTTATAAATTATTTTAATATTATGTGACTAGGTGCGACCCGACTAAGGCGTTGTTGAAATTTTGATTGCTCGATTTCAGTTCAAGCTCGAGGTTAAGGTGTGGTGATCTAACTCAGTTATGCAATTGATTATTATTGTCCATTTTAATATTATGTGTGTAGCCGTATGTGTGATTATGAAATCAGTTGGTGATGAGTAGGGCCGTTTTAAAACTGTCTCATTTTGCTCTCACTCTAGTTATTGCGCAATATGTATGTTATGTCGCCAGGAGCCCGTAAATAGGGTTCAGGACGTCACAGTCCTTAATTATTCACAGTGCGAATCAGTTATGCTATGTCATGGTACCGTATGTGCTTACCGTTTTATTAACTTGGACAATATTAGCATAAAATCCCACACTGAATATACTTTATGTATGCTCATGCCCCACTTTAACATTTTCAGGTACTTGAGTTCGAAGATGCGTGGCGTGTCGAATGACGTATCAATTATTGTACATTATGTTACCGCATGCATACTCAGTACTTATTTTGAAAATGTTATAAAACGTTGACTTACAGTTTTTGGTCGGATTGTATATTACGAAATTTGGATCATGAAATTTTGGTATCACGATATAGAAGTATAATGAAAGTTTTCCTATGATGGTTTAGTTCAAATGTGTTCTGTTTTTATGTTGTTCATATTATATAAAAATATATACCTATTATAAGGAGTTTTCCGCATTTAAAAGGTTTTGACAAAAGATCTAGTTTATTTATTTATTTATTATTAGAGTTAGGGTGTTACACCTAATCAGACATACTACTATTCTGCCTTACCGCCGTATAGCAAATTTTATACAAAGTGTGTTTCGGGATTAATGTTCTTTCCTCTATATCTGTATGGTTTTTAAAATACGTGTTCACTGCTGTTTGCCCATCGGAGTTCAGTGCCTTCAAGCAATCAAACATTTAAACACACACACAAACACACACACACACATATATATATATATAATACACGATGTAAATCATATAGAAAGTGAATTTTCAGTAGGAAATATGAAACAATCCCGACCCTTCATTTTTTTGATCTAATGGCACATAATTAAATGCAGATTTTCGAATTGATGTTTAGTAAAATATTCCATAATTAGGATCAAAAGAGTAAACAAGTACTTTTAATTAGGAGAGTGAACGAGCATACAATTGATTAGGCGATAATTAAGGGATTTTAACATATATTATTCCATAATGTGTGATTAGGAGAGATAATAGAGATTTTAATTTCCTTATATAGCTACCTATTGAAAGGAAATAATTAATTCCATGATGCATAAATTTAGGATGAAAGTTACCATAATATAGTTTATTTCTTAATTTTTTACGCGCATTAATTGATCATGTGTATATTTTTTTACGTAATTGCATTGTAATACACTTTTGTTTGCATTGTATACATATATCATTTGCATTGTGCTATCTGTTCGTTAATTTTTTTATGTTGCATCAAATATATAAATTATTGCAGTTGAGAAATGATCTGAAATATGTTGCATTGAGATATTATATCTTTTTTTTTTGCCTTAATTATAAAAGTAGTTGCATTGTTTGTTTAAATAAAATATGATCATGTGTATATTGCTTTTTACGTAATTGCATTGTAATACACTTTCTTTTGCATTATATACGTATATCATTTGCATCGTGCTATTTCTTCGTTATTTTGTATAGAATTAAGTTCCTTAATTAATGCAGTCAAAAAAATAATAGGATTTGAAATCAATTTGAATTTTCGGCATATCCCACTAAAACCGTCTCAATACCCTTGTTGCATTGTTTCTCGACAATGCAATCGGCATTTTCTATTTTAATTCCATAAATGCAGTTGAGAAATTAATGAGATTCAAAATCAATTTGAATTTTTGGCATCCCACTAAAACCGCCTCACTAATATATGTACCATAATACCCTTGTTGCATTGTTTTTTGACAATGCAACCAACGGTTTCTATTTTAATTTCATAAATTATGGACTAATAATATTCATTGGATTCATACTAATCTACACTTCGGATCAATTCATATTTCCTACCATTTACCTTTCTTTTTACCCGAAACCATCCCTATATATATATATATATATGATACAGTTCATATAAAAAGTGAATTTTGGGTATAAAATAGGAAGTTATCTAAACAATCCATTTTTTAGGTCTTGTGGTTGAGATATTTTAACAATTTTCATTTTTTTATATAATTGTTTAATTAAGATTAGTAATGAAAAGGGTATTACAGTAATTGAACAACAATAAAACAAAAATTAAATGTAGAAACCGCCCGTTTTAATTAGGAAAGAGAATATTAATTGGTTCTATCAATAAATGGCGTGTAATTCCTTAATACGAGGGCGTAGTAAGAATTAAGTGTGGGGGGGGGGGGGGGGGGTTCGGTTACTTTCTTGCATGTCCTTGTTGTTTTTAATGTTTTTATGTTTACTTGTTTTTGTTTGTTTGTTGTTATTCCCCAAATTTGATCATGGATTGTCTTTTTTGCTTATGCAATAGCTTAGTGTTGATATATATTGATGGTTAATATGTGAGCCCCGTATGTGGAATGTATAAGTGGAACATTAGCTAGGTTTGATTTTGATTGAGCTAGGTTTAAGATGACATGTGGGGCATGTTGCCTTTATTAGTCGTATACATAGTGGTCATGATTCGGATTATGAGTGGCTACTCCTTGTTGTTATATGTTCGATTTCTCTTGGATAAAAAAAGAGAGAATAAAAACGCTAGAAGGGCGTTAATGATAAAAAAAAAAACAAGGCTAGAACGGCGTTAATAAAAGGGAAATTGAACATGTGACGATAGGGAGATGTGAGATGAGTGTACATCGTGACCATATGTATATTGATGAACTTAGTAACGGGCAACATTACATCTTAATTGAGTGACTGAATACAATTAGAGTTGACCCTAGTCTAATGTTGGTTTGAAGTTGTGAATGGTGGTTGAGCTTCTATGTTGATTATTAGTATATGTTAATGCTTAGTTGTGGTATTTTGCTTGAGGACAAGCAAATGATTAAGTGTGGGGGAGTTGTTTAGTAGGTTTTTAGTTATGTTTTTGTGTGTCGTTTTGTCGTGTTCTATATGTTTGTCTTTTATTTCGTGTCATTTTATTACTCGTTTTATGCCGGTTCGTGTGTTTTATGATTTGGATGTAGGAGTTGGAAAAGAGATGGAAATTGAGCTAGAAGTGATGTTTGGCGAAACCGAGTGAAGAATAAAGGGTTGAGACGAGGACGAGAAGAGAAGCCAAAACGACGAGCCCACAGCTAGGACCAGCGGCCGCTAGCACCCCAGCGCCAGCTGGGGTGCCGTTGCTGAGAAGTTCAGAGAGCAGGAAATCATTGCTGCTGTGTGCCACTTTCTGGTGTGCCATTCTTTCTTTCATACTTGAGTGTGCTGTGTGAGTGTTTGCACAACATAACTGGAGAGTTATCCAGCAGGAAATCATTGCTGCTGTGTTCAGTGTTGCAACAACGCACATTTGTAAGTTGAGATACACTTTCAAGTGGTATCAGAGCCTCTACTCGACATAACTGAGTAAGGTCCTAGTCCGTATCTCAACTGTTGTTTCAACATGGATCCTAACAACATTGGAACGAGCAGACCACCTGTTCTCGATGGATCAAATTACTCCTATTGGAAGACCAAAATACGGGCCCACATCAAATCAATTGATAGAAGAGCCTGGCTGTCCGTTGAAAAAGGCTGGCCTCCTCCCAAGACCACTGATGCTCAAGGCGATGTTACTCTAACACCACCTGAGCAGTGGACGAGAGATCAAAATGATGCTGCTACTTTTGATGACAAAGCGATAAACGCAATCTATGCTTGTGTTGATGTCAACATCTTTAAGCTCATCAAAAATTCTGCATGTGCTAAAGATGCTTGGGACATACTTCAAAGGCATTGTGAGGGCGACACCAGCATTAAGGAGTCTCGCTTACGTGTTCTTACCTCCAAATTTGAAAACATGCGAATGGAGGAGGAAGAGGACATTAACGGCTACACAAAGAGGATACTTGACATTGCAAATGAGTGTCAAGATCTTGGGGACCCCTTAAGTAATAAGGTTCTTGTGTCCAAAGCATTGAGAACGCTACCTTCAAGGTTTGACATGAAGGTGACTGCTTTCATGGAGTCTAAAAATGTTGCTGCAACAGAGTTCATGGATCTCATGAACAGTCTAAAGACATACGAGATGACTCTGGAGGAGAGAGCACCAACAAGCAAAAAGAAGGCCATAGCATTGATGGTTGGATCTTCAAGTGAAAGTAGGATCAACAAAATAAAGGATGTAACATATGAGGATGAAATCGAGCTTGAAGAAATCAAAGAAGGAGATGGTGTTGCCCAAATCACACACAAATTTAACTCCATGATAAGAAAGATGAACCAAGGTCAGTATACCCCAAAATCAAGAGAATCTATGTCCCAGAAGGTCGAGGATCAACCACCCAAATGGAGAGAAGAAAATCAGCCGAGGAATTTGCGAAAATCTTTCTCCAGTGAAGGATTTAAACGTGAGACATTTGACTTTGACAAAGTTCAATGTAGGGAGTGTAAAGGATTTGGACATTTCGCAAAGGAATGTGCAAATACGCCGAGGAAACGTGAAAAATCCTATTGGGTGTCATGGAGTGAAGATGAGGCAGAATTTTTCTCCAATCTTGATCGAACAAGTGATGATGATGAGGAGAGTGAGAAAGCTATCGTAGCAACAACCGAAGTGAAAGCACTTCATACCACGTATATGGAGACACTCCAAGATGGCGAAAATGACAATCCCTTAGGATTTGATCCATGGAAGAAGTCGTTGTCCGACGCTGAGGAAGAGGATGAGGAACCTATGTTGTTCGACAACAGGTATAACATTAATCCTTACTCTATTTCTGAGAATGTTACTGCACTTGTTTCTTCAACAGGTGAAGAAGAATTCAGGGATGATGACCAGGAAAGCTATGAGTGTGATGACAAAACCCTTCTTGTGGTCCAAGAACTGCAGAATGCAGAACTTACCATCCAAAAGTGGAACACATGCACCTACAAACTGGAGGAATTGTTGGGCAAACAACAAAACAGCACCAAAGGTCTTGGATATCAAGCTGGATCAAGCAGTCAGACCCATGTGATGCCAACAATGACTCCAACACCTCCTAAACAGTCCAGCAAGAGAAAAAAGGCACAGGTAAGTAAAGGTAAGAAGTGTAGAACATACGTATGTCATTATTGTCTTGTTCCTGGTCATATTAAACCTTATTGCTTTAAAAGGTTGAATGATGCTAACATGTCCTTCCAACAATCTGCACAACACAGAAAGGTAAGCAAAGCTCCTAAACAGATTTGGGTTAGAAAAGACAGAGTGAAATGTCTTGTTGTATACACTGCTTTGCGAACCAGTACTTTGGGGTCATGGTACTTTGACAGCGGTTGTTCCCGCCACATGACAGGTAACAAAGAATTTTTATCTAACTATGAATCCTATGAAGGTGGAAATGTGTCTTTTGGAGGAGGCTCAAAAGGTAAAATAGTTGGTAAAGGGTATTTAAATGTTCCAGGTTTACCCATTCTCCCAAATGTTTTTCATGTTCAAGGACTCATGACAAATCTCATTAGTATAAGTCAATTATGTGATGATGATTTGCATGTTAGATTTACTAAAGAAGCATGTGAGGTGTATGATGAACATAATGCATGTATCATGAAAGGTCAAATGTTTGATGATAACTGTTACATGGCCAATGAACCAAAGTGCAGTAAGACACAAAGTGATGATACGTTGTTATGGCACCAATGGTCAGAACATACTGACTTTATGAACTTTGACAGGTTGACTAAGGTGAGTGCAGTAAGAAAACTACCAAAGTTAATCAAAGACGATGTTGGAGAGGATGTCGGCCCAACACTCTACAGATCGATGATCGAGAGCTTTTGTCGTCTTATGTTCACACGCCCAAATTTAATGTCCAGTGCCTATCAGGTAAAACCTAGGATGTTCTACCTTAAGGCAATTGAGTGTGTTATCAGGTATGTTGCAAGAACAATTGATCATGAGATATTATTTTCTAAAGACACTAGTATGAGTTTGGTATGGTCTAGTGACTATGGTGTCGATAATGATGTTTTCTCTAGGTTCACTTGGACATTTTTCTTGCGTGAAAAACCCCCTGATATATTTGATGTTTTCAAAACACTGCTTTCTCGCGTTGCTAACATGTTCAATGTTGCAGCAGCAAGTTGTTGCACACAATTGCTGTGGTTAAAACAAATGTTGAGTGACTACGGAGTTGAGAGTAATAGCCTTGTCATATACTGCGACAACATCAGTGCCATCAAAATATCCGAAAATCATGTCCAACACTCTAGAACCAAGCACATTGACATTGGGCACCACTCTAGAACCAAGCACATTGATATTAGGCACCACTTTATTAGGGATTTAGTTGAGGAGGAGGTCTTAAAGCTTGAATATGTAAAAACTGAAAATCAAACTGCCGATATTTTCACAAAATCTTTGGATCATGAGAAGTTCGTAAAATTACGAATGTCTCTTGGTCTATGTGTTCTCGCTTAACTCTGTATGAGTTTGTTTGTTGCATCATCATATATGATAACATTTTAAGGATGCAACTGTTTCATATGTTACCCCAGTGCTGCTATAACATCGTCTCCTGTGAACTCAGGTTATTATCTCAATACGTTCCTCCGCTGAAGCTTAGCATTGTGTGCCTATATATATATATATTTATTTATATAGTGTGGCAATCACCAAAGTAGTTTGGGGGGCACGGCGTTCGCTGCGACGATGCTACCTTACAAAATAGTGTAATCGCGACTGCTTTTGGAGGTTGAGACTAGGGGCACGACGCTCGCTACGACGATGCACCCTATGTCAAAAATATCTCTGAATTCTTGTGATTCTGCACTTCTTTGCATGAAATTTTCGGATAAGTTAAGTGGATGTTGCGAGGATGTTGGGATAATATGAGAGTTGCAGTAAAGAGATAATGAAAAAGCAGGTAACTTCACTCTATCTATCTGGTGATTTTTTAGATTTTGTTCTTGCGAAAGCTGACCTCTCTCTCCTAAATTCAAAATATTTTAGTGGTTGCATTATTTCGATTGTGCTTATCTCTAGTGTGTGCAGTTTATTTTCTTAACCTCTTTCCTATTTTTATGCCACTATTTTGTTAGCACAATACACTACTTTATAACCAATTCACGTGGGTTGACACCTCTCTCCTTGATAATTCCAAACTGTCGTTACCGCTTCTCCTTTGAAAGCTCTTGCTGCCATAACACCGATTTTTCAAGCGTGCCTATCTTCCCAAAAAGGGAGAATAATATTGCTGCAGCACTGACTCTTTATTGTTGGAATGACATGGATGTTGTTGCGTGTGATGTGTGGTATTGTCTATAGCTTTGCTCGTATAAATGTTAAACTGATGTCTCATGCCGTCTCTATCTATGCTGTCTCTATCTATGTTGTTGCTGCTCCTGAAGTTGTTTTGCAGGCATGAACATAGGGGGAGTTTGGAGCACTCTCGTGAAGCTATAAGAAAGGTTTTGTGAAGAAGGCACAAAAACAGGGGGAGTTTGTTAGGTTTTTAAGTCTTGATGTTATTTGGACCTAACATTTGTGTTTTTTTGTTCTTCACATGAATGCTGACTGGGACTCCAGCTCAGCATGACGTGGAATGGTGACATAGCACCCTGCTCAGCAGCCACGTGAATCATGCAAAGCTTTCTTCCCAAAAAGGGGGAGAAGATGTTGCTGGCAATGCTGCTGGAACACATAGTGAACATACGGAGGAGGAGGAGGCAGATGATGATGAGGAAGCAGATTGTGAGGATTGAGAGGGCTAACTATTTGGATTGGAGGGCTGACTATCTTGGACATATATGTTGTTCTTAAACATTGATGAATAGATGAATTAGCCTCGATTATCTATGTTTGGTCTGTGTTGTTGTGCATATATGCAGGGGGAGTTCAGAATGTAAGGAGGAGACGTTTTTCACTCAGGGGGAGACTTGATGCTGCTAGGACAATGTTGCGGAGCTTATGGCAGCAGCATGGAGTGAGTTTTGAGGAGATGTTTGTTTCACTCAGGGGGAGACTTGATACTGCTAAGGACAATGTTGCAGATCTTATGGGAGCAGCATGAAAGAAGTTTTTGTGAAGAAAGCAAAAACAAAGGGGGAGATTGTTAGAGTTATTCCAACTCTATGAAATTGTTTTTGTTTCTTCTTACGTGGCTCAAAAGAAGGAGTGCCACTTTTTGAGGAAAGTCAGTTGAAGCTGACTAGAAAAAGAGGAGGAATCTGTTGGAAGCTGACTTGGTCAACTCGCATGTTCCGGGAATGTCGCAACAGCACAGGCAAATAACTGCCAACTATAGCTTCCAACTACCTCCACTTATCCAGTCTTCCACGTCCTATTTCTTGCCTTGGAGAAGAAGCTGGTGACTTCTATAAATACAGAGCATTCATATGGAGGAAGATTTACACCTTTTACAGAGATTTCTCAATATCTCTTAGCATTACAAGTTGTCTTACTTGTATTGATTTTTATCTCTTGAGATAGTGATTTTCGTAAGAGTAGTTGAGAGGATAGCTAGAGGGATTCTACTGTCTGTAACTATTGTTTTACTCTTTTAATAAAATATTTTTAGTCGTGAGACTCGCGTGGGTTATCTTATTGAACCCACGCAAAAGATATCTGGTGTGCCATTCTTTCTTTCATACTTGAGTGTGCTGTGTGAGTGTTTGCACAACATAACTGGAGAGTTATCCAGCAGGAAATCATTGCTGCTGTGTTCAGTGTTGCAACAACGCACATTTGTAAGTTGAGATACACTTTCAAATCCAGAATAGCTCGAATCACCCAAAACCAATCTGAAATTATAGACTTGCTCAAGACCCTTTAATTCCCAGAAAATTCGAAATAGAAACTAACAATACAGAATGTGAAATATTGGAACTAGAGGCTATCCTAGAACATGTAATCAAACCAACACTTTAGAAAGAAAAATCACACATGATTGATAGCAAAGATCACATATTGAAATCAAGTAAGAAGTGGAAGAAAATGGAGAGCAGAGTGATAAAAGGGAGAGACCATACCTGTGAAAAGAACATGAGTGTGTTGATGGCGCCAGGAGACGGAGCTTGCTCCACCGCTGCTACACCGGGAGGGACGATATGGGCAAAGTCTGGCTCCGTGGAGCGAGCAGCCACGGAGCAGGGCCGAAGAGGAGGCTCGAACAGCGACAACAGCTCCGGGGAGAGAGATGGCGGCGACGTTGCTGCATGCTCTGCTAGCGTCGATCATTGAATAAGAAAGAGGACGGGAGCGAGCTGTGAATGCGGCGCAGCGGTGAGAAGCTCCAGAGAGGAGGGACTCTGCTCGATCCCTGTCGAGGAAGAGCCGTCGAGAGAGAAATTTAGGCGAGCAAGCATCGCTGGGGGAAGCCTGCGCTCGCGACGGAGAAGGCGGCGCGGGGCTGTGCACGATCGGGGAAAGGCCAAGAAAGAGAGAGAGGAAGCTACCACCAGAAATAGAGAGGAGCGACGCGAGAGAGGAGAGAAACGCGGAGAGGGAAGCGAGAGGTAGAGATAGAAGGTGAGCGGCACAGAGTGATTTGGGGAAGAATGAGATTAAGTCTAGGTACAAATTAGAAGGGTCTAGAGGATGGGCCGGGTCATGGGCCGGGTTATGGGCCAAGTATTTATTTCTGATGGGCCAAACGACTGAGTTACGGGCCAAGCATTTAAATCTGTATGGGGCTGAATTGGAAATCAAATGGGCCGACATAATTGGTTAAGTGGGCCCAGGTTACTAATTCAAATGGACCTAAACAATTAACACATGGACTAATTTAATAGGAGTATTGGGCTTAGTTATTTATTGGACTAATCATTTAACCCAATAGACTAAGATTTAAATTAATTGGGCTAAATCCAAGAATATAATTTCTTCAAGATAAATTAGAAGACTTAATTTATTAATTAGAAATTAATTTACCAAAGTAGAATTTAATCAAAAGAAATGATTAAATTATAAATCATGCTTATAGTGTGGCAATTGAATTTAATTAGCTTAGTTAGAAATTATTTATATCGACTTAAGTATCGAGATATTAAATTAGAATTTGCCTTTAGTTATATTACCCAATAATTATTTATTGGGTAAAGTAAATTCCCGAATCGTGAAGTGATTTGGAAGTCATTAAACGACTCCTCTAGAATTATAATTCCTAGGCTCGTATAATAGTCGAGTAGAGATTTAAGAATAATCCTACAAGCAATAAAGGAAAATATTCCTTATACTTAGAAAATATTGAATGCACTGGAAGATTATATCTCACTTGAGATTTATTTAAAGGTTTCGACAAGAGGTCGGATCCGCACTCCGAGAACGAAGCGAAAGTTTGACCGGTCAAGTGTGTGGGAAGTGGCCACTTCCCCGACACAAATAACGTTCAGATATGGTTGATTACAAAGAACTAGGACTGCAGTCAAACTAGAATTTTCTCAAAGAAATGCTTTGTGAACATAGGTGCTTTAGAAACAAAATCCCTATGATTCCCTGGAAATGGCTTGACAGGTATATATGTACGTGTGCGATTTCGGCACGTGTCTACTGAGTACAATTTGTACTCAGCCCTGCATGTATTTCTAAACGTGCAAGTTAAGAATGAAGAAGACGTGGGTGCTATATCATGCTTTTTGTCGGACTCCTAGTAGCTGACTCTTGGGGGTTCTACGTGTCTTCATACACGTAGGATTTTATTACGCGATCCTGCATATTCCGCTGCTAGACCTTTATGTAATAGAACCGAAACTAAACTCTAAATTTTGTTAAGTAATGTATCGAGCTTATGACTCTGACTTCCCAATTTACGGGATAAGTCCTTGCTTTATGTTATGAAAGGAATATTTATTGTCTTTCTCTTGTCGTTTATTCCTTTCATTGGTCATGTTCCCGACTTCACCAGAATTAGTAGAAAGCGGGCGTGACACACTCTCTTGTTATCTAGTTTACTTTTCTCTTTAATTTAGTTATAATTCGATCTCAACTTGATTTAGAGTGTTATAGGACTTCTTTAATTTCATTATAGTACTTTTAATTATTGCCCTGTATAGTCTTCCTCTGAGATACGACATTCGGGTAGGCTACTACGTATTACAATATCTAGGATACATTTTTAGTCGAACATGAATGATATCCAACAAGTCGGGTATGACTCTATTTGGAGTTTATCCAAAGGCCCGTGTTCTACTAACTTCCAAATTCTGCTAAGGTTAATATAACCAAGTCTTAAGTGCCATGGATATGTATCATATTATGCAAGACAATAATCTTTTCATTTCTTGAACACTACTAGAAAAACGCTCATAGATGACATTAAATCAGTGTGATGTATGAGGGTAAAAAACTGTCAAATATGTCTGTCTCATCTATTCGTCGCTCATAGATGACACTGAAAACGTGTGATGTATGCGCTCATAAATGACATTATTTTATTAAACGATGACACGAAAATAATGTCATCTATTTTATAATACATGACATAATATAATGTCATCTATATTAAACAAAATGTCATTTATAAACGAGAAGTTGACACATTTAGGTGCAATACATGACTTTTTCAAAATGTCATCTATAATTCATAAGATGACATTAATTTAATGTCATTTATAATCTGATAAATTTAACCATTTTCGTATTTTTTTCATTAATTAACCTGTATTTAATAATTTTGGTTTCATCAATATATTTTACTAAATAAAATAATGCCAAATAGAGAATTCATACACGCACTAAAAATATTTATATGCATTAATTGTCTAATATTCAACTTCGTACACGGAAATAAAAATAAAAGTGACAAAATACTAAAATGTTTGGGTTAATATTTCAATCCACCTTAACTAATGTAACTTAAACTAGTACACGGACCCAAAGCAGTAGAAGTTTGAATCACCATGCCCAACATCACCAAACTTCTTCATCGATCAAAGCAATATTGCCACTTCACATGTCAATCTACAAGAAAATCGAGCTAGAGTGAGACTTTTTTTTTAGTTAAATATGTGAAAAGTACTTAGAAATAAAATTGAATGAGTTATTTTACTAACCTCATTGATCACAATGGTCGTCCAATCCTCACGAACCTCGTCAATCTCATATTGAGAATATTCACTTTGATGGCACTGCAAAAAACCATTGAATATACGTAATTATTAGTATTTACAAAAAAAATGGCTGAAATTCTAAGAATAATAAAGTATGTTACCAATGTGGTCATAGTATCTTTGAACTGAAGAAACTTCTGGTTGAGTAACTTTAGAAGCATGATCTAAAGGAGATCTTAGATAAGGAAATGGTTCAGTGGCAACAGTGTCCTCAATATTGTGATGACTTGCACTTGGAGCATGTGATGCTTTGTTATGCGGCTTGCCCATCCTCACTAGAGTTATTTTTATAAGGAGCTGATCCATTTTCTTTCTTTGATGTTGGCTTTCCATGAATTGGAGACTCTGATAAGAACAAAGTTGGTTATAGACATCTTGCAATGACCTTTCTAACTGACTAAATCCAGTGAAACTGAAGCAGCCATATACCAGAAGCACCACGGCCAGGTTGTCGATCCGAACCATTTCTGTTTCGCCGAGTTGAACTATTACTCGCACCATGCGGCCTAGAGTCATAGCTATCTCTACCCTGGACCTGAAACATAAAAGTTGAGGAAACAATCAAATATATCACTATGCTAGCTTCATATCAATAAACCACACTTTATCAAAGCTTTAACATGAGTACTCAAACAATCATACTAGATCAGAGTCCTCATTAATGCTGAACCATTCTGCATTAAATGGGAGGAGCAAGAAAATCAACTAATCAATCCAGGTAGAAAACAAGATAAGAAAAGGTTGTTCCAACAGATATACACGACTTATTATGTTATTTCATACTGTAACAATGTAACTTTGTAAGAAATGAAGCCTGCTACAATAGATGACCTATATCAGAAATAACGAACCTCTTTTTTCTTTTCTCGTTTGCTCTTCACCTCACGGAAAGGATCTAAATAATTGTAAAAGACGTGTCAGAGAAAAGTTCAATGAAAGAAACAATTACAATTTACAATCAGCTTTATACCAGATTCTTCTTCCTAGCATTTGATCCTGCTAGTAGTTCTGCAAGTGCCGCAAGTAGTTGTCTTTCTTCAGTTGCAGCACACTCCTACAACTCAGAGCGGATTCCACTGAGGCAAAGTTCATTCAACAGATATGGTGTGTTAACATGAAGAATTTGGTTACCTCAAACTTCTTTTCAAGTTCTCTTTTAGTCCACAAATTAGAGGAAATACAGAACCACAATAGAAATTAGAGTTTTCACCCCAAGAACTCGTGATAAAAACCAATAGAAATCAGCAATGACTTAATGCATTGAAACCAAAAATCGAAATCTGATATGAAATGCCAAGAATCAGAACTAGAACAGGAAACTTTCACATAACCCTTGAGGAAAATTATTTGTGCGGATGCGTTCTAATCTGTCCCCACTACCAATCTGTAGAGTAAAGGAAAACACTGTCAATAAATTTCAGCAAAATAGGTCGATAGTTCCAATAAATGATCTTCAAGTGGAAGCCATTACCTGTTCTGTTCTAAGTCTTGAACGATCTGCACTAATCCTATTCCTTTCTAACTCATATAGCTTCGCACAAAACAGTTTAATTGCTTTAGCCTTGTTCTGAAGAAACATTAAAGAAAGATAGACAAGACTCAGGTCACATGATGACACAAATGCTGCTTGAATACAAAACTCTCCTTAGTGTAATAAAATAAATATCGATTTCTTGCCTGGTGTTGGGAGCGCTCATCCTGTATGGCAACTATTAACCCAGTTGGTATATGAGTAATCCTGACAGCACTATCAGTGGTGTTGACACTCTGGCCAATGTGATGCAGATGCTAACTAACATACAAATCAAGTTGGATTCCCAAATCAGCCTACTGAATAAATTGGTGTATGAACATGCAATAATGCAGTAACAATCACTTTAGCTTGAACTTACCTGCTAATGAAAAGTGTAAGGGCTAAGCATTGTAACACCAAAAATCTAAATGCTAACAGCTAGCAAACAAACATGTAAGCTTCGTTACCTCTCATAGCATCTAATTAACTAATTAAGTGTCAATACATTGAAATATTTAAATATTGCTCTAGAAAATCGTTCCCTCCTTGTAGTTGTACTCAAGCAACTAAACTTTGTGAGAAAGATTAAAATAATTTGTCAATTAGTATAGGCAAAATTCAAAGACACAAATATGCATTTATAAAGAATATACACTATCTTTCTTGTTAAAATAAGTCAGAGAGACAATCAAAAATTGGTTCTTCCCCAGGCCCTGTTGCCGACAACATTTACTGGCATTGATACATATGCCTTAAGAATAAATGAACAAAAACATATAGCATATGACTAACCATATCATAAATTCTTCATGATTATTAAGATATTTAGTACCTCAACAGATCAAGTATTGAACTTGTGATTCCTCCCATCTCATCAGCAACATATTCAAAATGTACAGCGTGCATAAAAGCTCGATCTCAAATATTGAAATCTTCTACTGCTGCAAGCTACGAGACACAAGCCGATTCCTACACATCACCATTGATTATTTTTTATAAGTCGTTTAAAATTAAATATGAGTCCATGATAATCATAGAAATACCTTCCTCATACCATTCCAAATATAGAGATAGAGACTGAGAGAGAGAGAGAGATACACTGAACCAAGAAAAGACGATGAGAAACAGATTGTTACCTGAAGTCGAGGTCGGAGCGAGTAACCGATGAAGTCGAGATCGGAGCGAGTAATCGGCGAAGTCGAGGTCTGAGCTGAGTAATCCGAAAACTATACAATGAAATCGCGAGAATAAGGGTTTCAAAATTTAGGGATAAAATAATGAAGAAGAAAGTGGCGCTGGACTCCTCTCAATTATTTTAAATATCTTTTCACTGTTGTAAAGAAATAAATATGCATTAATAAAGAATGTAAACTCTTTCTTGTTAAAATAAGCCAGAGAACACGTAAGAGAAATATTCTATTAATAATATTAAATTATTTTTACTAAAAGAAATATTCTATTGGTAATATTAAATTATTAAATTAATTATTTTAATAACACATATAAATAACACTAATAAGGTATTATTTTTTTTTTTAAGTTTTCTATTTTACAAAAAAACACTAATATACATGATATTTTTTAATAAAGTGTCATGTATATTAAATTAAAACACACACATAGATGACATTTCAATGATATTGTCATCTAAGCAATAGATAGATGACACTATAACATGACATTATTTAACAAAATGTCATCTATATTTTTCCTGACACTTCATACATCACATTTTTTTTTACAAAATGTCATCTCTGCAAAAAAAGTGCTCATAGATGACATTTTTTCAAAAAAATGTCATTTATGAACAGTCATCTATGCTCATTTTTCTAGTAGTGGATGTTAGTAGATAAGTTAAAAGTTGAAATTGTTTGTTGGTTAGGTTGTGCATAAATAGTATACAAGTTGTTAATCATCGTGCCAGAAGAGAAAAACAAATTTATTTTCTTGACAATAACTGAATAATCAAAAGAAACTAAATATCCATCCAAAATAAGTTTATAAATTAAAATAAGGTTCTTTCTAAAACTAGGCACGAGTAAAACATCTCGTAAAGCCAAAGCAGAAGAAGTAAATTGCAGCTCCACATTTCCCACTGCAACGGCCGCCACTCTCGTATCGTCGTCCAAAGAGATGAAAATCGGCTAAACTATAGGATTAATATTAAACTATCATCACCCATTCAAATTACAGATATAATCCTCCATTTATAATTAATTATTTTCCGCATTTAAGATTTTTAAATCCATTAATTAATTGAGTTTGATGACAACTCAATATTAATTAATATACTTATACGTGAGGATCCGGTTTAGACTTTAATTATTATATTTGGAATAAATTCCAAACGGTCGGGTTAGTTATACAATAAATATTTCTGAACGCCTCATGGGGATTTAATCAATTCGGGGTTTATTGAGACACGATTCAATGCGATAAAAATCAAGTATTTCTCTCTAAACCAATCACCACTACCCAAAACATTACTATACAAGGTTACGAAAAACCTGCAAGTGCGAATGAGTCAAACTAGTGTACAATTAGTTACGTTTAATAATTTCATCTTCATAAATTAAGAAATAAATAATTTTCGAGACCTCATTCAAAGCAACAACACGTAGAATTTATCTTACAGTGAAACATCACAATATATATATATATATATATATATATATATATATGCAAGCATGTATGTTAATATATACATACTAATATGATTCTCTGGGCTAAGATCAACACTCACATCAAATGATACTGTATCGTTTAACGACTAGACTGTCCAAGTCTATCTAGGTGTGAACTTTATTCTATAAAGGAACCGACTGTGTTACCTTCTGTGATCATAGATTCACCACACAGTCTACAATTCTGAAAGATGGACTTATTTGCAATTTAATAATCAAAGAAAATAAATAAAAATCCAATGATAGAAACATTTATTCTTATTAAATAAAATTGAAAATAAGTCTAATACAACATATAAGCAATAAGCATGCTTTGAAATATATAAACCCTAACATATTTTTCATTTTATTTATAAAAATGCATTAATAATTACACTGTATTTTAAAAATAGAATGCATTCTTTTTTACATATTATATAATAATGTCTATGTATATACTACATCCCTATATAATTAATTTATCTATACACTACTGTGAGCTAAAATACAAAGTTTTAAATCACCTTCTGATATGGGATATATGAACCCCTTCCTCTAAAGGTGAGAATTTGAGATCGGGACTTGGGATTTTTTCGGTTCCGATTCGAGTCCCGACGGGATTTAGGACCTCAAGTTCCAAATTTTTTAAGACCGGGACTAGGGTTGATAATTTAAAAATTTTCGGGATTCAAAAGTCCTGAATCCCGATAAGGACTCCCGATTTTATGAAATTAATTTTAAGATTCGGAAAATTTAGTGTCATTCGAAAAAATTTGGTTTTGTTCGGGACTTTGCGACCATTTGAGACCAGGACAAAATATTTGGTTTTTAAATTTCAAGACTAATCACAATCGAGACCAAGACAAAAAATTTGATGTTTTCGTGATCGTGATTGGGACTCCGGTTCTGTCCCTGTTCTCAACCCTACCCTCCTAAGAGAATTATGCAGAACGAAAAGAACTTATTGTTATTTTATTGGTATTGTATAAGAGATGAGAAAGAATTTGTTGGTTTCTTAGATCGTGCCCTTCTTTAAGTCCCATTCTATATAAGCGTATGTGCCCGATTGTACTAAATTATTAGTGTCTCATATATATAGTGAAATTTTGTTCATTAAAATTTGAAGTGAATTGAAGGCTAGCAACTAGCTTGATGATAACTTGTCTGGAAACTAGTTGTTGGGAAAAGCTCATTGTGGATTTCGCTATTACAATTCAGAACATATCGATGTAATTGTTCATGCCACATATCGAGGTGTGGTAGATCACTACAACACGCTTATGCAGCAGGTTGTTGCTAATAAATCGTTGCAACAGGTCAAGCTGTGAAGCATATTGGTAAGTAGGTCGACACAGTGTTTTAGTGGGCTGTTGGAAGTCGATAAGTTACGTACACGGTAAAAATATTAAGAATTACATTTTATCATGATAGACATTCTTCACCTAATAAAGTACTTCAACTAAGATAGTCCAAAGATACACAATTATAAGATCACGGTATTGCGTCTTTTGGGCACTAATAAATCTAAAAGTTTTAATAAATAATTTCTTGGGGATAGAAATATGAAACTTTTTTACCAGGAGGGATGGGGAGATTGATGAGGTTATGGGAGAATATATGAAGGTTTGTAGGTATAACAGTAGTGGGTAGCTAGAATTAAAAGATTATATCAAAGTAAAATAATCTATAGAGTATATTTATATTCTTTAATAATATAATAACTCTAATTAACAAATATATCATAAAAAATTGGTCACAAATTCAAAATTCACAATATTGATGGTCAAATGAGAGCATGTGAGATGGGAAATGTTCAACATACAATTTAACTTCTAATTTTGAGAGAAGTGCAACAATGAAATTGTAAGATGGTAGTTCTATTGCGGATAATCATATGATCTTATTTTTCAACGTGAATTGCTTTGCTAGATATCGATTGATTATTATAAATAACTCTTATCTGTGCATTCTTTTTGAATAACTTCGTGATAATCTTATAATTATTTATAAAGATATTGCTAGAATTGGGGAAAAAGGATTGAGAGATACATATATGTATAGAAGCTAGTGGGTTTATGGGTAGATATATATTTTCTTTGTAATTTCAACATGGGATATTTTATGATTTCCTCTGCTTGAACGGTGTTGAGCCATGTTAAATTTTTGTTCACTTGTTTACTGATTTATTTTCAGTTTTCGTATATATTGGTTATGATTTCAATTATTGTTTGGGATTATATATATGAACTCTTTAACCCAACACACACACACACACACACATATATATATATATATATATTTTAACTTATATAATAAATAATTATTATTATACTCTATAATTTCAATATTATCTTGGGCAAATTTCGTTATATTGTTTGGTATGAATAAAATATTTAGTGATATACTCCCTCCATCCCATTCAACATGGCTCATTTTTCCATTGCCGTATGCTCTTTTATAGAGTTTTCGTATTAATAATGTTTTCTAAATTCTAAATGTAAGATAAAATAACTTGTTAGTTTAATTATATTTAAATAATTATATTGATTCAATATCTACAAGATAGATATGAAATTGCTAAACTATTAAATAAAAAAGATATAAAAGTAATTATTATAGATTTTATTTATTCATGAAACAATATGATATTCTTATCTTCGTCTATATAATACAAATTGGAACAATGTGTGCCACATTTTAATTTCAACTATTTATTCATAATTTAATAATAGAATAAATTAAATTTTCTGATAAAAATAATAGTATATGCTATTTTTTTTAACTCTTAGTCATTTTAATAATAACTAAAATTTATATATTGCACATAAACCATGAATTAAGGAGATACCTCCAATATATATGTATTCATTTAATATATATATATATATATATATATATATATAGATTGTAAATTAAAAATTATGTTCAAAATATTATAGTTCAATTTGATTTAATGTTTAATATACATTGATGAAGTATTAAAATTTCCATTAATTTGTAGGTAAATCATTAAATTTCCGTTAAAAATTTAATGCAATTTTATTCCATGGAGGATGATTATGGTAGGTAAATTGATTTTTGGATGAAAATTAATGCAATTTTAGTGATTTTTGAGATTTTAAAATTTTAAAAAATGAGAAAAATCCAAAATTGAAATGGAGTGATTTGAAAAAGAATGGTGCTGATGTGGCACACATTGTTCCAATTTGTATTATATAGAAGATATTCATAATAAGAATAATTTTGTTGTTATAATGAAAAGGAATCAAACATAATTGTAGTTGACATTAAACACCGACGAGGCGCGAATCACGATTTTCTTTAATTATTTTTCCGGTCCTTGTAAGATTGTGTTAATGTTGACAACCTTAGTTGAAAAGATTGTCAAATTTGTATGAAATCGCAATCACCGTCACCCAGTGCAAGAAAACAATTGAAATTTAATTCTGAACTAAAAAAAAGCGAAATATTCAACTATGAGTTTTGCAATAGTTTTTACACATATATTTCTCTCTCCGAAATTGCTGAGTTTTAGCTTAAATTGACCTAAACCGAATATATTTAAGACAAACTTTGGTGTGGTCTACTTAAGGGGTTATAAATAAAAAAATAAATGGAAGATAACCAATATTTATTATTCCATTGAAACTTTATTTGTTAAAACCTACTCCCTCCTCCCTCCGTTTTTTTAATAAATATCATATTTTGATTTTTTTTTTATTTTTTAATATATGTTCGATTTAAAAAATATAAACTAAAATATACTAATATATTTTCATTTTACTCTTATTTAATGTTATTATAATATTAAAATAAAATATGAATACATTTATAAATGTGTGAATAAAATAAATTAATAAAATTATATATGTAAATGTAATACTCCCTCCGTCAACGAAACTTTTTCATATTTTACTATTTTCGTTCGTCCACAAAACTTTTTCTTATTTTAAACTTTTCATTTATAATAAGTGTATCCACCACACACTCTACACAACTCAATGTAATATAATACATTAAGTGAGACCCAAAATCCACTAATTACACACAACATAATTTAAAATAATATATCAAGTGAGACCTTAATTCCACTCACAATATATTATCATTAAAGTAAAAAACACTACATTAAAACCAGTATTGGATCAAACTAAGAATATATTTCATGGACCGAGAGAGTATTTTATTGATACGTACGTGTCAAAAATAAAATAATACATTTATTAAAAAAAATTGAAAGAGTATTAGTTATATAAAATTTTAACTTTCGTCCACCCAAAGTACTTTTAATTCCGTTTTTTGATTTGAGATATGGACCAGTTTTGAGTATATTTTAAAACTCACAAATGTTCACTTTGAAGTCACTTCCATCACACAAAAATATATTCATAATTTTTTTCATTAAAATCATTGTAATATAATTAAAAGATTAAATCATATTTTTTTAATGAAATGAGTATTATATATTAATTCAATTAATTAATAAAATATATATCTCAACAAAAATTAAAAATTAAAACATTAAATATAAGTAATAAATTAAAATTATTAAAACCGCCTTGTTTGAGGAATGTGTATGTAAATCGACAATATTAGCCCTATTTTAGCTTATAAATATAAATATTTCATATTACAGGATGATTATATTGAAAATAAATTTATTGATATTAATTAAAAATAAATATGTTTTGATCTCGAGAAGAGCAAGCATGGTATATAGGTGGAGAATACACCGTACTCCAACTTTTTGCGCGGCTGTTTGAACAAAAGGTCGAGATATAGTGACGATGTCTAGGAAATGTCGTCTGTGTAATGTAGCAGTTTAACTCCTTTGATGCAAAGTGAATGATATACTCAAATAACTCTCGACACAATGAGTGATGATCTGTTCTCTCAACAACTAGACTGTTTTTACACGATCGTGTGTGGAAATTATGTAATCTGCAGATCCAGCACTGAGGGGAGGGCAGACCTGGACGACGGCTCGGGGCCCTAAATTTTTGGTATGTTAGTATATGTGTATATATATATATATATGTGTATATATATATATATATATATATATATATATATATATATAGAGGGAACAAATCATATGACAATTATATTTAAAGTGAAAGATGAGAATAGATATACACCATTGATTTAATATGATCTATGACTTAAAATTAATCTACATCTTTTATTAAAATATTTTAGTTTCTTAACGGGACAAGATTGTAAAATACTTGTATTGTAATGATTACTTCCATATTTATAGGGATCTCATATCCATTTAATTATGAGAAATAGTTTAGTCAAAATACTGTTCATCCTATAATCTATCATATTCGCCACTTTTAACCATTTTCTATTTTATAATTATTACTTCTAGTTATTTCCAATTATCATATAATTATACATTTGACTTTAATTTAATTTAATACATGCAAATCTTGTTACAGGAACTTATAAATTGTAATCATTGATAATATTTATTGATGTATTATATTAAACTAAAAATGCATTAGAAAACCAATAAATTTGCAATTCAAAAAATTGAATGTGTTCTATATTATCTAATAGTCTACTACTAAGCCACCTATTTTTTTAGTGTTAATTCAATTTCCAAATTGTTGTTTATTGTTATATTATTTTATGATACATTTATATTAAGTGAATCGTGTATTTTAATATTTGGTGAATCATGCATTTTAAATAATGTGAAATTTGATAACAAAAAGTTTTGCATAATATGCATGGATCTTGAACTTATATGCATTATTAGACATAAAAAAACAAAATGTCTCGCATGCTAGGTATAACTTTAAAAATATAACTAGGACCGCACTACCATGCACACGTTGATGTGACAATATCACGTAATGACCGGTTTGTTTGGTATGTTTTTTTCGTGTTTTTACACAACTTTCCGAGTCTCGTTTCATAGCTTTAGATTTATTTTATATATTTTTTGGTTCATATTTATGCCCGATTTCCATATTTGCATGTAAGTCGTTTGGTGTGGAAAATGGCGTGAAATGAATTTGTAACGATGAAGCTTGGATATCATAGGATTAAAGTTCATCTCGATAAGAGTCCGTAGCCGCAAACGGATCCAAAATCGGAGTATAAACGAGGGAGAACGGGCCGAAACAAAATCGCTGCGCGCAGGAGGACCAGAAGCTAGCTCTCGTTGGGCAAGAGGTGCGGCCAGGGCAGAAACACGAGCCCAGCGCCCGCTGGACCCTCCGCAGGCGTTGGGCGCGATTTTTAGACGTGAAATATATTATTTAAACCCTGATTTTCAGACTTCTTTTCATCTATTTTTCATATTTTCTCTTCTTAGAAACTCTAGAACACGTTCTTTAGTTGATTTCATTTTAATTTCGCCTCGGGATAACGAATTGAGGGCGATTTTGACTCTCAATCCAAAATTCTATCTTAGTAAGTTTTTTTTAATTCTTATCTTTGATTGTTTTTATGGATTGAATTGTCATTCTCTACCTAGCTAGAGTTTAGAATTATTTAATTATTTATTGATTGTTCTTGATTCATGTTTCATGATTTGGCTTGTGCGTATTAATTGAGACGATTGACCACCGTTTTTATTATTGTTTATTGGTTGAGATCGAGAGATAATTCCAATAGAGAACTAGGGTTAAATCATTAATAATTCCAAATCGGAGACGTAGAAATTATATTCGTTATTGATTTATGATTCCTAATGTGTGATTCTAATACGTAATTTAGAATTTTGGCTTAATTATTGAATACAAAAGTTGATAATTAAGCAATTTTAGGAAATCATTTATTAATTACGAATCATTGTTTTTAATTGAGAAATTTTTCTTATGGTAATCTATTACATAAGTCGTGATTACTGTCTAATTAAAAATACATAAGTAATTAATTAGACTAACTATTAAGAATCCCTCAATGAACGAACAATAGCATGAATATAAGAGCATGATTTAATTGATTTTAGATTTTTTTTAATCTTAGACCATTGAATCCGGAATCCCATATTTTTATTATTTTATTTATTTATTTATTTCTTGTTTTCTCATACTTAATATTGATTAGAGTGTTTAGGATTTTTATTTATTTGTTCTTGATAATAATTAAGATTAGAATCGCCCTGCTATGCTTTGTGTTGAGATTTGACCGGGGTTAACTTGCCAAGTGCAATTGTTCTCGTATATTTGCGAGAACCTAGAGATATCCGTTATAGTAATAAATTTGGCGCTGTTGTCGGGGAAATCTTTAGGCGTTTTTGATTTTGAGTGTTATTCATGTTCCTTCGTTATTTTCTCTTTTCATGTTCAATGTTTTTTCTTATTGTATCGTATCATTCGTTCGTATTTAATTTATTTATTTCCTTTTGCTATTTAAAGATTTTCTCCAGCAAGTTGCGTTTGATTCGTTTGTTGTGGTGGCAGGTTGCGTATGAAAAGTAGGAATGACAAGTTTCCTAGCCAACTCCAAGTGACTTTGAGGAGGAGATACTTTTGTTGAGCTCAAGAAATTAAATGAGCAGATTTTGTTTTATTTCAATTCTTTAATTATTTCCTGTTTCTTTTCGCTTTTCCTTTCCTTTTTGAAAAAATAAATAGCATATTTTCGTGTCTTAAATTGCAGGTTGTTTAGCTCGTTTTTGGTGTATTTTTAGTTGATGTTTCGTCGTGTCTAGGTTTTAGTTTGTTTTATTTTCGTGTCCTTTTATTTTGTATTACGTTGGTTTTTGTTGTTTTCGTGTTTGTTGTAGGATGGTGAATTGAATGACGGATGGGAGCTTGCTACGAGTTACGGACAAAAGACGAGAGGAGAAAGAACGCGAGAGCATAGCCATACACAATTGTTGCGTTTTGCGCAACAATTTTGTTTTGGTTCGTTCTCCTTCGTTAGAACTCCGAATTTGGATCCGTTTGCGGCTACGGATTCCTATTGAGACGAGCTTCAATTCTATGATTTCAAAATTTTCGTATTTTGCACAGGCCAGCGGTCACTGGGCCTGTGCTGCTGCAGCGCGTCAGAGAGGCAAAGCCAGCGACCGCTGGCTGACAGTTACTTGCGGGTTTTTAAGCCTTTTCTAGGCCATTTTGAAGGCTAACATCCATCTCTCTCAAAAATAGAACTCAAACTTGTAATCTTAGAACTCTATTTTAGCACTCTTTACTTGTAATTTCTACTTGGGATGAAAGATTGAGGGCGAGTTTGGCTCTCAATCCGAGACTCAATCTTTATAAGCATGTTTAATCCTTATTTCGATTGTTCTACGGATTGATTGTCTTTCTCTGCCTAGGTCTAGAAGTTATTTAATTCGTTGATGATTGCTCTTCGATTTATGCATTTGATTTACATGTGCTTGTTTAATTAAAACGCCTGATCACCGTTTTGATTTATCGTTATTGGTTGATATCAAGAGATGATTCCTATATAGACTTAGGGTGAAATCAAACAATGATTCTAAATCGGGAACGTATATTCTAGGCCCTTCAATCCCGAATCCACATGTAAGTGATCTAATTGAGAACATGTAAGTGATTAGTTAGACTAACTTGTAGGAAATCATTGATGAACAAATAATAGCATGATTAGAGGAGTATGATTTAATTAATTGTAGGTTTTCTTAATTCTAGGCCCTTCAATCCCGAATCCACATTTTTATTTTATTTATTGTTTTCGTTTTATTTCTTATTCCTCATGTTTATCTTTATTAGAGTGTTTAGGATTTCCTTTGTTTTGTTTTAATAACATTTAGGATTAGAACCGTCCTGTTAAGCTTTCCATCGAGATCCGACCGGGGTAAGCTTGTCACGTGCAATCGATCTCGTAATAATTTGCGAGAACCTAGAGTACACACTTTAGGCTAAAAAAATTTGGCGCCGTGCCGGGGAAAGCTTTAGGCATTTTTGATTCTGAGTGTTCTTTGTGTTGTTCATTATTTCTCTTTTTGTCTTGTCCTGTGTTGTTTTGTATCGTCTTGTCTGTTCGTTATTTCTCCCTATTGTTTATGTGTTCGGTTCCCCTTAAAAAAAGAAAAGATTAGAAAGAGTATTGTATTAACTCTTCGAAAAAAAGAGAGTAATAAACGCTAGAAAGGCGTAATAAAGATGGAATCGAATATGTGAATGATAGGGAGGTGTGAGATGTGTGTACATCGTGATCGTGTGCATGTTGATGAACTTAGTAACGGGCAACACTACGTTTTGATTGAGTGACGGAATACGATTGAGAATCGAGTCTAGTCTAAGTCTTGAAGTAAAGGTATGCATGAAGATTGGGCTTGCGTGTTAATCTTTGATTTGAGTCGATACATGATGATTGGATTTTGCTTGAGGACAAGCAAATGATTAAGTGTGGGGGAGATGTTTAGCTCGTTTTTGGTGTATTTTTAGTTGATATTTCGTCGTGTCTTGGTTTTAGTTTGTTTTGTTTTCGTGTCTTTTTATTTTGTATTACGTTGGTTTTTGTTGTTTTCGTGTTTGTTGTAGGATGGTGAATTGAAGGACGGATAGGAGCTGAATTGGTGCTGATTATGTCGTATGTGCTAAGCCGAACAAAGCTGAGAAAACCGGACGGGAGCTTGCTACGAGTTACGGGCAAAAGACGAGAGGAAAAAGAACGCGAAAGCATAGCCATACACAAAATTGTTGCGTTTTGCGCAACAATTTTGTTTTAGCTCGTTCTCCTTCGTTAGAACTCTGAATTTGGATCCGTTTGCGGCTACGGATTCCTATCGAGACGAGCTTCAATTCTATGACTTCAAAATTTTTGTATTTTTCACAGGCCAACGGTCACTGGGACTGTGCTGCTGCAGCGCGTCAGAGAGGCAAAGCCAGTGACCGCTGGCTGACAGTTACTTGCGGGTTTTTAAGCCTTTTCTAGGCCATTTTGAAGGCTAACATCCATTTCTCTCAAAAATAGAACTCAAACTTGTAATCTTAGAACTCTATTTTAGCACTCTTTACTTGTAATTTCTACTTGGGATGAAAGATTGAGGGCGAGTTTGGCTCTCAATCCGAGACTCAATATTTATAAGCATGTTTAGTCCTTATTTCGATTGTTCTACGGATTGATTGTCTTTCTCTGCCTAGGTCTAGAAGTTATTTTAATTCGTTGATGATTGCTCTTCGATTTATGCATTTGATTTACATGTGCTTGTTTAATTAAAACGCCTGATCACCGTTTTGATTTATCGTTATTGGTTGATATCAAGAGATGATTCCTATATAGACTTAGGGTGAAATCAAACAATGATTCTAAATCGGGAACGTATGAATCGTATTCGTGGTTGTTATTAATTTTCCTATTTTGTAATTCGAATACGGAAGTTAGAATTACAGCTTAATTGTTGAATACAAAATTTAGTAATTAAGCAACTTTAGGAAGTCATTAATTAGCTTCGGATCATTATTTGTAGTTGAGGAACTCCTATTAGGGTAATCTAATGTGGAAGTTTTGATTGTTGTCTAATTGAGAACATGTAAGTGATTAGTTAGACTAACTTGTAGGAAGTCATTGATGAACAAATAATTGCATGATTAGAGGAGCATGATTTAATTAATTGTAGGTTTTCTTAATTCTAGGCCCTTCAATCCCGAATACACATTTTTATTTTATTTATTGTTTTCATTTTATTTCTTATTCCTCATGTTTATCTTTATTAGAGTGTTTAGGATTTCCTTTGTTTTGTTTTAATAACATTTAGGATTAGAATCGTCCTGTTAAGCTTTCCATCGAGATCCGACCGGGGTTAGCTTTCCACGTGCAATCGACCTCGTAATAATTTGTGAGAACCTAGAGTACACACTTTAGGCTAAACACAGGTGAGTGCAAGATAGGCTTCTTCATTCTTCACCATCCGACTACTAGCAGGAACCAGGATTTGATGTATTGAGTTGTCACGCCCCAATTCCCAAGGGAAGGCCCGTGAGCCGGGGTGTGACTAGAGGTGGGATTTAAGAAGCGGGGAAGAAGGGGGGGCATGCTAATCTTGGAAAGAATCATGAATAATACTTCAAACATAACAATTCAAAGATAAACGAGAAGACTCGCAATTTAAATCGATGCAAAAGGCTATTCGATGTCAAAAGTTGAGGTTCACAATCCTAATTATATCGAATAGAATAACATAACCAGAATCATTATAAGTTATAGATCGACAGACGAACTATACTTGACAAAAGAAAGTATCATAGCGGAAGCAATTCTTAAAATCAACCAGATGACAACAACGCCTCAGCTCAACCCGTCACCACCGGCACTTAACCTAAAATCATTTGGAAACAAATTGTGGGCTGAGTACTAGTGTACTCAGTGGGCTATGCATTTTATAAACAGTTTTATAAAATGTAAACATTTTTATCCATTCATGAACAACATACCTTAGAAGGTTTCAAAACGCAAAGTACTTCTAAGCATGTTAAAGCATTTATCATTTTCATTTGTTTGGCCATTTATGTACGTTCTAAAGTTACTCTTACTTTGGCCCCGGATCTCTTGCCACTGTCGAGCCCATTTACATCCAGACTTCGGGTTGAAACCCAGAGAGTCTATTGAGCATTTAGATTTCGGGTTGAAACCCAGAGAATCCCTTTCTGCTTTTGGATTTCGGGTCGAAACCCAGAGAATCCCTTTTACATTACAGCAGCACACAATGGAGATCAACCCATTGCACTACTACCCATCGTGTACACAGTTTTCGACTAACGTGTTAGGTAAAGTCAAAAACCTCGATCGATTAACTTCAAAGCATTAAACTTAATTGAACGTACATTAAAACATGACATGGATAACATTTTATTTTGCAATATCAGAGCTTATATAACTCAAACATAGTTTTGAGAAAAATAAACCCACCTGATTTTCAAGTGGTTGAGTTTCTACTGCTTTACTTTCTCGTTCATCGGTCTCCTCCTCATGCTTGACCTTCAGGTAACAAGCTAACTTATAAAAAGATTCGAGTCTTAAAGGAAATAACTTCTATTCCTAGCTCGAATTCACTATCTTTTCTTTTAGTCTTTTAGGGTTTCAACACCGTTTCTCGACTCTTAAGTCTCGGCTTAAAGGATTCTTGGAAAACCCTAATTCATTTACTTATAATGTACGTCTTAAAAAGAGTACTAACAAGGAGGGAAATTACGAGGTTTGAAACATAATGCGGTCGAAAAATCGACATGACCTCTACGTTCATTCAACTTATCCCTCATTTAATCAAAACGAGTAAACCAACTAACACACATCAACATTGCCCCATTCAACTCTCTCTCGAGTGAGGACTCCGTTCCTCCACTCGAACTTATCCCAACTCAATCTCATATCATAACAACAACAACAAATCAACATTTCAACATTTCAAACATTTCAACATTTCCACTTGCGCAGTCCGAGTTAAACTCGATTTTGAACGTTCAAAAGTACTTCAAAAATTCTAAATTTCAAGATATAAGTTCAAGACATTTAAAGGAACAACTTTCATTTAAGAAATATTTTCAAAATCATTGCAAAAAAATTCATAAAAATTCTGGAATCAATCCCCTGTTTCACGTTTGAAATACAACGTTGAAAACTGCGCAGTCTAGGTTCGTGTTTCTTTTGGGCATTCAAAATTGCTCCAATAAATCTGAAATTTTACCGGTAAATTCTAAACACACTAATGAACAACTTTCATGAAGGAATTATCTTCAAATTCGAAATAAAAAAATTTAAAAAAAATCGGCCAAAAACTGCCCTGTTTTTCCCGTTTCGATTTGTTCGTCGACAAACACGTCTCTACTTTCGATTATCATGCTCTTATGGATTCATAACACAATTACAACACCTTTTCTATCAAGAACACATCAACTTCATCAAGAACACTCCAAAACCGAAAATGGCAAGAACAAAAGCATGGTTCGATCGTAAATTTCATTCGATTTCTATGTTCTCTAACATCATACGAACATAATTAACAAGGCTCGATAAAAATCAAACGATTCCTACCCATAACTTAGAGAGGGCTGTCGAATTTTGGGGTGAAAAAGAGGTGGGGGAAATCTCAATTTTAAACCATAAAAAGGAAGCTTAGATCGATACCTTTCACAATCCGAAGACGGTTTACGAATCGGAGCTCGTTTGATACTTCAACTTTCGATTTCTTCCTCCCCAATGGAGGTTCCCTCTTCTCCCTCAATTCTCTCTCAACTCTCACGTAAATCACAAAGAAGAAATGAAGAAGAAAGGCAGTGATGTGTTCCATAATGGTTGGTAGAGAAAAAGTAATAAAACTAGATATTTCATTAAGCGCGTATTATTAGTCCGGGTTCTCGACTTCTCGATAAAATAATGTTCTCGGAAACATTCCGGAAAATCACGGCTCTCTTAGAAAAACATTCCGGACTTAACTTTAAAAGATAATAAAATTATCTCGTCTCGTTCGAAACGATGAATATTGATTTTTCGATAAATACATCATTCTTCCGAAAGTCGGAATTATTAACTTTTCACCTTATCTCCGTATTGTAAAATAAGTGAATGGAAAAGCAGACGCTGCTTCGATACGAGTTCTCGAACTTAAATTATGACGATAACGTCAAACCGAATTTTCTCGGTTTCTTTCTCGATTTCAAAAATTTCTGAAATGATGTTTAACTCACATTAGGAGTTCTTTAATACGAGTCTTTAAACTTTCAACGGATCTTGAATCCCTCGTTTATTCATAAATTTTTCTTTTATTCAGGTTTTTAATTATCGGGGTATTACATGAGTCTTACTTTTTGTTTCTCGTCTTCATCAAGGAAGTATTCTCTACCTTTTCATTAGCTTACTACGAGGGTGTAGTAAGATTTAAGTGGGGGGAGGGGTTGACTTACTGGTGTCTTTTTATTTTGTTTATGCTTCCATGTATTGATTATTTGTTTGTCTTCTAGCTTGTTTGATTGAATGCATATTTGATGATAATCGCTTATTAGCATGTTAAGCCTTGGTATGTGGTATGAATGGTGGTAGGATTTAGATTGGTTCGATTTTTGATTAGGCTATGTTTTTTTATTAGGCTTGTTTAGTGGGGCATGTTGCTTAACTAGATAACTTGTGCTCAATCATGATTCAGATTATGAGTGATACTCCCTTGTATTTACGTGTCTTATTCCTTTATTCTCTTTAAAAAAATGAATAAACACGCTAGAAGGGTGTAATAAGTTGTCGAGTTAAGTTCGTGGGCTCTACTCCTCTTATCTTTCATAATGAGTATGGGAAATCACATTAGAATATTCGATAAGATCAATTGAAGTTTATACCCAATGATCAATGCCCTTAAAATGTTCTTGCTCGCCTTCTTAACAAAAAAAAAAGATAGATATAAGTGAATTTGACTTGTTGAGTGCTAGGAGAAGTGAGATGTGTGTATATCGTGATTGTGTACTTGTAGATGGTTTAGTTAACGGGCAACACTACGAGCTTAATTGAGTGACTATGATTGATTGAGAGTTGAGTCTAGTTTAAGTTCTCGCATTGAAGGTATGAACGGTTGTTGAGGCTTGCATGTTGATTTTCTACTCGATTCGAATGTGATTTTGATTAGATTTTTGCTTGAGCACAAGAAAAACAAATGGTTAAGTGTGTGTGTGTGGAGGGGGGAGGGGGGGGGGGGGGGGTTGTTTGGTATATTTTTGTCGTGTCTTTTCGAGTCTCGTTTCATAGTTTTAGGTTCATTCTATATATATTTTGGTTCGTATTTATACCCGGTTTCCATATTTGCATGTAGGTCGTTTGGTGTGAAAAATTGACCACAATTTTTGATTATTTATTTATTGGTTGAGATCGAGAGATAATTTCAATAGAGAACTAGGGTTAAATCATTAATAATTTCAAATCGGAGACGTAGGAATTATATTCATTATTGATTTATGATTTTCCTATTGTGTGATTTGAATACGTAAGTTAGAATTGCGGTTTAATTTATTGAATATGAAAGTTAGTAATTAAGCAACTATCGGAAATCATTTATTAATTACGAATCATTGTTTTTAATTGAGGAATTCTTCTTATGCTAATTTAATATGTGAGTCATGATTACTGTCTAATTAAGAATACGTAAGTAATTAATTGGACTAACTATTAAGAAGCCCTTAATGAACGAACAATAGCATGAATATAAGAGCATGATTTAATTGATTTTAGATTTTCTTAACCTTAGGCCCTCGAATCCGGAATCCCACATTTTTATTATTTTGTTTATTTATTTATTTCTTGTTTTATCATGCTTATTATTGATTAGAGTGTTTATGATTTCTATTTATTTGTTCCTGATAATACTTAGGATTAGAATCGCTCTGTTAAGCTTTCCGTTGAGATTCGACCGGAGTTAACTTGTCACGTACAATTGACCTCGTATATTTGCGAGAACCTAGAGTGTACACATTTTAGGTATAACACTATCATCATACGAGTCATTATAATTTTTATTCTCTTATTATTATTATTTTATTAATTTATATTGAACAATATTAAATTAACCATAATCAATAAATTATAATCGAAAAATAAGAACTAATAAATTTTTTGTTAAAAAATATATTTATCTAAATAGCATGCCACATCGTTTGTGAACGCCTGGAGCGGGCGAATGGTACGTTCTTCAAAAAAAAATATATGCATTAATTATTAGTTTCGAAATAAGATAGCTGAAATTTTAAAAATAATTTTATATTATGCATTAAGCATGATGTTCATATGCATTTTACAGTGTATGCTAAATTTATTTGCATAATATTTTTCACATACATCTTCATTATTTTGCTATGTAAGAAAGTAAATGTAATGCCCCGTTCATTCGTTAGAACTTTCTCGTATTAAATATTTGTGGTTAATTAAATTCTAATATGAATACGAAAAGAAATTAGCAAATTGATCGTATTAGATTCCTACATTGATTAAATTGAACTTGTTTTAATTTAAATCTCGTTTTAAACGAGAGCTGAAATAAGACTAAATAATTGGGCTTATTGTTACTTATTATTATAATTACCCTTATTGTTATTATTATGAATCATTAAGGATGCTACTGTCATTATGATATACAATATATGACATCATTGTTATATATTGTAGCATGTAAGGTTAACCAATCACAAATTGTGCAGTACATAAAATAAAATTTAAGTCTTTCTTTCTTTTGGAATACCATCGACAGAATCAATGTGGAAAAGAGGTGAATTGACATTTGATCTCACAATCTGTAGAATAAGACATTATAGTAGCAAAATCAGATTGTAAAGAGAGTACAATCAGACTTTAGATGCATAAATTAGGGAATGAATGCAGCTTTACATAGGGAAAAATAAAGAAGTACATGTCATCACCCTATAACCTCAACAGGTAAAAGAATGAAACCTACATAGAACAAAGTAAATAGATAATCAGATTATCAATCAAGGTATTGAGCTCTTGGCTTGATGATGGCTGGCAGCCGGGAGAAAGGACAGAGCAGCTGCTGCCTCACTTCACTCAACTTCATCCGTCTATGCTCTGCACATTCAAGACCAATTAGTATTAGAATACTTAATAACCATGAGATAAAACCATTGAGGAAGACATCTTAGAGGAACTCATTGGTTAAAATTAAGACTTATGTTACCCTATATAAAGAGTAAATTTCTAGACTTAACAACACCTCATTTAAATCACACTAAAGTGCTGCCAAATTGGAGAGGAGCAAAGAGTGCATATCAGAGAAGAGATCAGAGGAGAAGTAGTTGAAGTTTTAAAGGTAAATAACTCTCAACTTATAACAATTAATGTTCTCGTTCATATCTAGACTTATATAAACATCATAACTCCACTTCACTCTCTAGATTCCAGAAAAACACAGATATAAGACAGATTATAACCTGAATTTAGATGCTCAAATCCTTGAACTTAAGTGTTGCAACTCTAAACATAAGTTATCAATATGAATGTAGTAGAAAACTTCTTGAAAGCAACGAAGGACACAAGTAGAATTTATTCTCTAGAACATAGCCTTTTTACGGTACTACTCTTAACATAGATATACTCATGATAAGAATTTAATCTTGTGATTAGAATTTCAACACACTAAGAAACAAGCATGAGGAGATTCTAAATGTTCTAGCACTCAAAACAACTTCACATAAACGGCCAAACAAATTAAAACCATAAGAACTCATTACAATGATCATCCTCAAAAGGACAGCCGCAAGAACCAAACTCGAACAGCCTCGAACAAGCTCCGAACCACCCCGAACGATCCCGATCAACCCCAAACCAGTCCCGAATGGTCCCGGACGGACCCGAACAGCTCCGAATGACCTCGGACAGCCCCGAACCAATTTCGAATCACCCCGAACAGTCTCGAATAGTCTCGAAACACCTAACATAATTAATTCGATAAAAGAATTAGAGAGTTAGAAGGATATGAAAGGAAGCAATTTATGAGATAAACCACTAATAACATATAATCAATTACAAAATATTAACTAACTATATTATTTTTTTTATATAACTAATTAACTAGACTTAGGCATTAATTATAATTAATTTGATCATTTATGTATGATATATTATAAAAATAATAATATATTTTAATTGTATATTACAACTTATATTATATTTAGTAACTAATAGATCGTGTATTTATATCATAATTATTTAGTTATGTAAATATATATATATATATATTAGTTTATCGTTATTATTTAAGATAATAAGTAGTATATAAGTTATTGTTCAATATTTTTAATTATCAATAAACTCACATGTTTTTGTAGTTTGTCATTCATATTTATTAATTATAATTCATAATTTATGAATAAATAATTTTCTTATAATTCAAATCAAATATATATGTACATGTAATATTATAAATATATGTATATATATATACCAAAATAACGGTATATACCAATTTTTTTGGTATATACCGAGGTACGGTATATGACGGTATACCTCGGTATTTGGAAAAATTATACCTTTACCTTACCTAAAATTTCGGTACGGTATGACACCTTACCAAAAATTTCGGTATACCTTATATTCGGTATGGTAAGTACGGTATACTATTTTTCGGTAAATTTTGACAGCCCTATGTATGTGTGTATGCGTGTGTGTTGTGAAATCAAACATAGTGTTTAATGTGGTGAGTTGGTTAAATTTCTGGCTTAAATTGCATTTGGTGTGAGTTTGATCCTTGACAGCATGTTTTATAGTTTGATTTTTATTTGGGGCCCAAAAATTAAATAAAAAATCATACTATAGATATATAGATGTTGTGAAATTGAACAAAATGTTGAATATGGTGAGTTGGTAAAAGTTCTTGCTTAATTTACATCTTGTTTGAGTTCAATCCTTGGTTGCGTGCTTTTCAGTTTGATTTTTATTTAGAGCCCACTTTTATTAGTTTTTCCGGTGCCTCATTTTTATCAGGACCGGCTCTAAATATTTCTTTAATTACTGAGTGTTCTTTAAGAGATCGATTCAAGAATGCTCAGTTTGATTTTTATTTAGAGGCCACTTTTATTAGTTTTCCCCGTGCCTCATTTTTATTAGGACCGACTCTAAATATTTCTTCAATTACTGAGTGTTCTTTAACAGATCGATTCAAGAATGCACAACTCACAGGTTGTGATCTGCTCGCTGGTGAAGTTATAAACACATAATCAAATAATGCAATGATGAATATAAAGAACACATAATATTTGACACGGTTCGGGAATTTCCTACGTCCACGATTGATCACAACTAGATCGATAAATCTTTTAAACTTGGATTCCTCAATTATTTATCCTCGTTGAGTATGAGCTCAATCTCACTTATTTATACTCGTTGAGTACGAGATTACACATCTCTTATTTATACTCGCTGAGTACGAGATCTACTTGGGTTTATAAAGTCGTCTTCCTCCTTGCTTCTCTATTACATAGCTTGAAGCTTTTATGGCTATGAAGGAAACTAGAACTAATGGCTTTGAAGGTTCGTTCTTAATGTATAGTTCTAGTGAATTTATATCTAAGAATATGGTGATTTCTTTCTCTAATACAACACTAATAATATATATGGATTATAATCGAATGTTGATTTACTCTTTGAATCTTTGGAGAAAATCTTGCAGTGTTATAACTCTTTTCTGGATTTCTTGTGTCCATCATTTATGAAGAAGTACATGAAGTATTTATAAGTCAATTCAAAATTATAGTTGTTCCAACATTTAATAATTGCATTGATAGCAGCTATGGCCGTTGGATGCACTCTACTTCTAGTGTTTGGAGTTTGTCCTGCGTGTTATCTGCCGTGACACATGACAGATGGAATGTGATCCATTTAGGAAGATTGTTAGCTTCCTCCAAAATGTCTGAGAACAACTTACTGGCACACAGATCAAGTCATCTCTTGATCTGTGTTTTGAGCTGTCTCCTGATGATCTGCTCTCCTGGCAGGTCATTTGCTCATCTCCTGGAACATGTCATCAGGTCATCTTGATCTATCGAACTCTCGATCTGCCCTGTTGGTCTGCTTCACGGAATGTGCTTCCAAGTAAATGTTCTAAATCATAAGTTGAACAGATCGTTACATTGTTCTATTCTTACACTTTGATTAATCTTTTACAAACATTAAGGTCAAGTTTTATTGATCATGTTGTTATATTATCAAACTATCATTACATGACAGGTGACTTGCCAAACAGATGATCTTTATGGACATGATTTGTTCTTACTCGATATGTGCTTACACTTAGATCAAACTGCTAAGTCTAACGCTAACTAGACATAACGCCATTTGCAACTAGGCAGAATATGAAATACAGATCGATCTTCTATGGACCAAATCGTTAACTTGATCTATTCCTTAACATTGTGTCAATCTGTAAACTATTAAGAACTTAAACATCTAAGCATCATATAATCATTTACGCACACAAAGCTAATCAAAACATTATGATTTCACACAACGAATTTGCATCACCAAAACACATAAATCATAATTGCTGCAATCAACAAAAATGTTTCTAATTATATGAAGCGTTCATACTTTTTGTCAACAGATACAACTAATTGTTTTTTGCTAAATTTGTAAATAACCGATACATTAAATTACGGCATACTCCATTCTTTATGCTAAATAAATTATAATTAAAAATTTGATTTTTAAAATTAAATTTGTACTATATCAAATTATATTTTTATTATTTTATATTTAGTTAATATTAAATTATAACTTAATTAATAAACCTTAGTTGGATTGATAAATTCTATATAAAAATAAAACAAAAATAAATTTAAAAATATTTTCTAAAATTTTTAGAAAATTCATACAATACAACAAATTCCAATTTTAAGGGGTAAGATTTATATTAAAATTATATTTTAATTTATAACATTGCACTAAACGATTTAACAGTTAAAATATATATAAACTAAATATTCAAATATAAATTCACAGGCGTGATTTGTAGTGTGAAATTTGAAGTTATTAAGTTGAACAACATTCAAATATATATAAACCAAATATTCAAATATATATATATTAAAATTGACGGTAAAAGAAATTTCTTATTGTTTTACACAATTATTCTTTATTATTATACAATAGAACAAATGTTGAGGGTTGATTTGTCACTTAATATTCATTAACATACAAATTATAAAAATTGCCCTTAATGTCCGCGAATAAGAGAACGGTACAATATTATTGGTTGAACTGATCATGCAGGACATGCAAATACGTGAAAAGAAGATTCAAAAAGTGACTTTCTGGAAGTGTGGGCGAGATTTAGTATTTGCTTTCACACCAATATGGACCATTTCAATTTTCACTTTAATTTCTTGAAAAATTGATATGAATAAATGTACCTACTTTATTCTTCAATAATTATATATAGTTTGTAGGATTGACGTTTCTCGGAAACAAGTTGCTTTACGAATTTCAGTGGAAGCTTCAGTTTTTGTATGTGATGAGTTCTGGTAAACAGGGTTATTTTTTTTGGTGGCTTTTCTTGACCGGTAATAATATCTACTTAACGTTAATTATTTTTTTGCCGCATTATTAATTGAGTAGTGCTATTTGGACACACTGTGGTCGACCACACGTGGTTTTTTTAAGAAAATCGGACCGGTTCAATTAAAAACCGGACCAAACCATTTAATATTTTATTCTCCTAAAAAGACTATAATTATTGTGCCAATAATACCCTTAACAAATTTTTGGCTCTAATTATACCTCCAAATTTTTCCTAAACCCTAAACCCCAAATTTTTTTCTTCATTTAATTGGTTACTGTTCACTGTTTTCAATACAAAATTTGAAATTTAAATGATAAATTTCAAAAAGGAAGTAAAATGGTATCATTGTAATTGCATTTGTGCATTAAAAAAGTGAACCAAACTTAATAATATTGTATTAAGCAAAATTACAATAATACCACCGTGTGTCTATCCACACAGTGGTCACATAGCATTTCCCTTATTAATTATGCCTTGACTCTTCACAATGTAAGCTAAGGACATTTATTGATGTTCATATACCTGAAATAGGCCGGCAACAAAATAATATAGAGGCAGAAGACTTAATAAAAATAATTACTCTAACTAAAACGCTTAAAATTTTTAAGTCCAAAACCAAAAGGCTGATTTTAGGAAATGAAGAAGAATTAAATTAAATATTTCAAAAATAAATACAAAGGTTACTACTTACTAGTACTAAATACCCCAAAGGCGCTGATTAGTGGGATCTAAAAATTTACATTGACTAGGCAATAAAATAGTTGATTTGTTTAGGTAATAAATAATTTCCGCTCATCTAATTAATTGTTGGTAGTTGGAAAAATTTATATGATAATATAATATTCTAAAAATATTCAAAATTCATCCTAATTTCGAATTAGGAAAATTTTAATTGTGAAACGCAATCGAAACCATACAATACCAATTTATCTCATTTTGATTCACAATCAAAAGTCTGATGCATTACGTACGTTATATTTATTGTTGCATTGTATTATGTAAAGAATTATAAATTGGACTGTATTGAAATATTTCATTCTAATATAAATGTCGATGCAATTTACATGTATATATCAATGCAATTCACATGTATGTGTGGTGCAATAAAATATTATTAAACAAAATAACATTGTAATTTCCACATATATGACAATGCAATCTCAATTTGAACCTTGAGCAACAATAGAATCACGACATTATGTTTGATCCAGCAAGTCCTGCTACCTCGCTAGTGCAACCAGCTCAGCCCTGCTATCGAACACGGTCGCCAAGGACGATGCCAATCTCGCTGCCCACCTCCTTCCGCTGAGGACGACTCCCCTTCTCCGCCGTTATGGCAACCGTTGGGCCACCATTGCCCACCTCCTCCTCCGCCGAACCAACAAAACATTGAAGAGAGAGAAGAGGGGCGGTGGCGCGAGAGATGCCTTTGTGATCCCGTCTCTTCACCGTCAGCAATGTCGTTTCTTCGTAGTTATGACGTGCAAAGTGGTTGGAGGTGGGAGGGGAATTTGATGGCGACGGAGGTGAGGGGAAGTTAACGCCCAAATATAATATCTCTCTCACAATATAACTTATCACCTTAATTTAGTGGATTTGTTATTTTCTCAATCATGTTTAATTACATAAATGTCATTATCATAATATTTTTGGAATATTTTAATGTATTTAAAAACCAATAAATTTGGATAAATCACATCCATTAATCTACTAAAATAATCACTTCCTATTTTATACCCAAAAGTCACTTTGTATATGAACTGTATTATCTCTCTATATGTATATAAATACAATTATTAAATTTAATGTGATTTCATAAATTGTCCTTTATTGATGAAAAAAGAAAAGGAGGAGATAAATATAATTACGGCGATTGTTTATGTATTTAATTAAAATCATGTAAATGTGGATCCGATTATACACGTGGGTGGGGTAGGTAGAGAGAAGGTTTTATGTTTTTTATTACAAAAAATGGATTTTATAGTAACGGAATAGTGACGGAAAAATTTTCATTTCTAAATTTTAACGAATTAAATAATTAACAACGAAATTGTTATGAAATTGTTGATTAGACAAAATTAGTGATGGAATAATCCGTTATTAACATTTAGTAACAGAATTTTCCGTTACAATTCCGTTACAAAAAATTGAAAAAGCCATTTTAGAAACAGAAATTTTGTTACAATTCTGTTGTTAATCTTTTTTAGCAGTCAACGATAATACTACGAATAAATCTGTTACTAACATTTTTAGTAACATAATTTCTTGCTTTAGTAACAGAAAATTATGTTGCTAAATTATTTTATTTTTTTTGTAGTGTTTGACTAATCGAGCTATATCAACTCCACCCCCATATATGTAATCGGGTTAACATTTGCATGATTTTGACTAAAATAATCCGGATGTATTCAAATATGAAAAAAAAATGATAGTTCGTGTATTGTGGATCATATTTCAAAATTAATGTGCAAAACCAAAAATAATGGTTAATTTGTGTATTTAAATGCAATTATCTCTTATTACAACTATATAGAAAATGACATTTTGCTTTGATATCTAATCACACACATAAGTTTAATAACAACTACTTATCATGAAAATAGGAAAAATCCATAAATATTATATTTTCGGTTTTATTTCTTTGAAGTAACATTTAGGGTGTTATGATTGTTGAAGCAGATAACGAACAAAAATAAAATAGATGGATAAGACGAACAAGGATTTACGTGGTTCGATTGCGATGCAATCTACGTCCACGGAGAAGTCAGCCGGTGAAGTTTTATTAATGAATGGATCAAGAATACAGAACACAAAAGAAGATTACAATTCACCAAAACACTCTTCTACCCAATGTTACAATCACAGTAACAAGAAACAAAACCAGAAGATGATCCCTTGTGAATATCCTATCTCCTACCCAGTGTTTGCACTCTCTGATTTTTGAACGTGTAACTCCTTACAAACATACACTCTTGAAGTATATATATCCATGCAGAACCCTCTTCTCTCCATCATGCAATCTGAGCCATACATATCCAGCTATAACTGCTATTAAGGAGTTATTCTGTTAACAACCACTTAACTGATTCTTCCTTTGACTTCCAAGCAAATATGTAGCTGCTCCTGGAAGGTAGCATAACCGAGAAACAAGATCTTTATGACAGTCACCCTATCAACATAGGGTTTTATATTGTAGTACATTTTTTCTCTCTTTCTATTATATAATCTGCAGTGCACTACCTTACGATAAATATACTAATCGTCCTTTCTATTTAGTCTAGAAAATCAATGTAATCACAGAAAATAACTCTGGTCGCAATTTAAAACCATTTAGGTACGCAATTATAATGGAATCGAAGTAGTCTTGATTTGAATAGCTTATTTTCTATATTATGTGTGATTATAGTTAAAAAAAGATTCAAAAATTGACTTAATATCTTATTGAGAAATTGAGTGGATCAGAACTTACCAGGTACCTTCATTCAGTAAGCAAACATGACGCTAAACAATGCTTAAGAGTGTTCTACTTGTACTAATTATTAGAGAGAGAAAGATAGAAGCTAGAGAGAAGCCCACAGTTGACGCGTAAGCTACACGTAGTACTCTCTCATCCATAAATATATCATTCCCAAAATAATTCTCCAAAAAGAGACGAAAATCTAATACTTGGAATTTTGTAATAAACGACTTCGGCTAATATGTTATATACACTTTTACAATTCAAACGTATCATATATATATATACGGCTTTTGAATGTACTTAACGATTTAATGACTACCCAACCCAAGTCCCGACTGACGAAAATAAGACATATTTCAATTGAATATTGCTGCTTCCTGAATAATACTATAAAGAACACCTGATTTTAATATAAATATATCATATATATATATGACGTCATGGCGTGTGTAGCAAAAACTAATTAATTAATGTGATACTGATATATCCTATATATGCATGTATGACGAATCGTGTATATATAAGGTAATGGTCTATAGGACGTAAATAATACATTAAAACATATGGTGAAATATGTCCAAATACGATGTATATTGAGTCCATTAAAAAATTATATATGTACCTAAATTAATGAATCGAAGATACAAGAAGTATCAATAGATGTGTGAACTAAAAGAAAGATTTAAAATTTGCATTAGTTCCAACGGTTTTGCAAGTAGAAACATAATAATGTGGGTTGACCAAGTCTAATTAGAAAACAATAAAAGGATGAGGGATGTGGGTCCGACTTCATTACAACCACAGTTGAAATTCCTCAATACTAATAAAGTAGACAGTAACAGTTTATATTATATATATACGACACTCATGACAAGTAGTCACTACCTTATTTAGGCAGTTTCTACATCTTCTTTTCTAAAAGGGGGAAATAATCAACATGGAGTTAAAGAAAGCCATGTTTGCTCGTACTGGAAGGCATTTGCAGCGCTACAATTTTCTTGGCCACCGCCAAGTCGTTGGGTTCGTCTCTCTCTCTAGATCTCAGTCTCAGTAATTCCATGTTAGTTTGAAATGAAGTTTTTTGTTTTTATGTAGTGGTGGTGACTCGCACATTATGGTGGCTTCTGAACACATGATCGATTAACTGATCTTGTGGTTAAATATATATAAATGCAGATGCATTCCGTACAGATATAGAAGTCCACGTGGAGGATCCATGGTGGATGAGGAAGACATTGAAGTTCTTGTTATAACAGCACAAAGAAAAGGCAAAGGTGTCATGTTCCCAAAGGTACATATAGATATAGTCCAACAATTTCATACTACTTGTCTTAATTTATAATTAAGTTGTTGTTCCTAGCTGCAAAATTTATATATCATCATCCCCATTTTCATTCCGTCTATTCTAGAAACTACAAACTTACGATCTTTCGTGTCTTGTGGAACTAGGGAGGTTGGGAACTCGACGAATCTATTGAAGCAGCTGCGCTGCGCGAAACCATTGAGGAAGCCGGTGTAGTGGGAGATGTCGAGGTTCGTTCTTTTTTGCTATACAATTTTAGATAAAGTACGAGATTGAAACATTAGACTACGTACTGATCGGTATGCATGTTAATCTTATTCGATTTTGATTGCAGCATAAATTGGGAAATTGGAGCTTCAATAGCAAAAACAGAGAGACCTTATATGAAGGTCACATGTTCCCATTGCTTGTTAAGGAGCAGCTCGAATTCTGGCCTGAGAAAGACTTGCGTCAAAGAAAATGGGTAACTTTTCTTTTGTGGGTCCGAATTTGATTCAGCAATGTTTAAGGAAACGTTTTTAGCAAATATTAATTGTAAATGAAATTTGAACAGATAACTGTGAGAGAAGCAAGAATAGGATGCGAGTATTGGTGGATGAAGGAAGCTTTAGAGTTGCTAGTGAATCGTGTTAGGTCAAGAGGAAATGAGGCCAAATTGGAAGTTGTTAGCTTAGCAAGGGCTGCTACTGTAGCTTTAGTTGCAAATGCTTAAACCTTAATCTTGAAATGACTTCATCTGGTAAGAAAAACGACAAAAAGGTTTAGCATACTCCAATGTAGTTTTGCTAACTCTTGTTTCAGTTTTTTCTCGAGTTTTGGAAAGTCTTGTACAGATTTGAGATGGGTTCGAATTGAATTCAGTTTTCTGGCTTGTTGACTGGAGTTGGACATGTGTTTGTGGGTTATTATGAGAAATACCATTTTTTATGAAAATTGTGGGATTTTGCTGTGATGGATGACGCGTTCGAAAATATGTATAAATCCTGAATATTTTTGCATATACTTATATTCGAAAGTAAGTCAATCTCTAGAAAGTGCATAGTTTGGAGTTTAAAGTGATGGGTTTACGTATTTTAAAAAGTTAAATTTTGTTATTTTAGAAAATTAGTTAATATTAATAGGACAACCAAAAATGAAAATAAAACGCCATTAATGAGATGAAGGAGGTAATACCTTGTTGAATTGTATGTTTTAGAGTGCAAACGACTATCATTATTTTTCAACAATAATTAATACTAAATTATTTATGTTCATTAGATCCACCCTCATCAACGAGCCAATCTCCATTTGATCTAACCCTTGTCAACGCGTCTAGATCATTTCCTAATTTATAAATATTTGTTGCTTTGTACTGAAATCGCACCGTAACTAAATATGTGAACCTACTTATCACGACAACCAAAATATTACTACAGCGTAGTAAAGAAAGTAAATTATTTATTGTCTCATAAACCATAGAATTACACAACTCACCGAAATATAACTTCAGCATATATAATATCATTACAATTTCCAACACTTTAATCAGTCATGCGCAGCCGCTGCACTTCTGGAAATTTGAAAACCAAATATAAGATACCAGTGGAATTTAATTAGTAATTCCTATTAGCAATAGTTTAATTCTATGATGCTTTCAGTTGCAGCAAGGAAGCAAGAAAGTGTTTAAGGAATTTATTGTAGACGCACGGCCTTTCCATATGAACGAGATGACCTGCTTTCTTTATGCCTTCATATGTCGCCTTTTCTCCTAATTCTCTGCATTATACAATTCAATATCAATACTTTCTATAGGAGCTAATTATTCGTGCAATTAAATAAAAAAATACCAACGAAACGATTAATCCCGTGACAGTTTAATTTAGAGATTGAGTACAACATTTAAAATTTTCGTATAAATTTTAGGTACAATATTGTCATGTGATGTTTCGAAAAACAATATATAACGAATCTAATTTTAGAGTTAGAAACTTAACGAAAATAGTTGGCTTACACTTTTAGATTGTGAGCAAATTCTTGCGTGAATAACTGATCCTCCACACCCCACAACAGATGAATTCTCTGCATTAAATTATAGTAACAAATTTGAAGCACATTAAGGAAATCGATAACCCTCTCCTTTTTCCTTTTTTGTTTTATGTGGTACCTGGGGAAATTTTGGAATGTATGCATCTTCATTACGAACTACGAGGTCCTTGAGTAACTCGGTTCTTTCCTTTGTATTTATATACATTGCCTGCACATTACTGTCACCAAATAAATTTGAAAGCAACAATATTCTGTTTGGCCAATTAGTATATTATTATACAATTCCTATATATAACCTTGGTAAGTGACTAAGTGTAGCGCATAATTTTGTGAATAAATTGATGAAATAGGCGATATCAATTTCAAATTTATAAAAATTACATGTCAAAATTGATGGAATTATATAGTCATATAGTCCAATAAGTCTTCTCGTGACTAGGAGTGTATAACTACGAAATACCATTACAGTTAGGGGTGAACAAAATTAACCAAATCCGAAAAACCAAAACGAAATATTAAATTTAGTTCAGTTATTTTGGTTTGATTTTATTTTTTGAACCAAATTCATTTGGTTCGGTTTGGATTTAGACAAAATCAAACCGAAAAACCCGAAAACCCGAATTATTTTATCAATATTAATATATTTTTATATTTATTAAATAATATTATTTATCATATACATTTATTTTCTTTTTTATATTTTATCTTATATCTTTTTAAAAATTATGTAGGGAAATTAATATAATATTGTAATAGTAGTTATTAGGTTCACAACAATTATAATTATAATATTTAAAATTATGCAATATTTGTCATCCTTTGAAACTTGACAAATATTGAAGATGTTGACGATTATTTATTTTTATTTTATTTTTTTAAGTTAATTTTTTTTGTTAATACTTAATATTATTATATATATACATATAGAAAATTAAAATTTATTATTCTAAAAATTGAACAAAATTATTTACGAAATATAATATTCGGACAAACGGAACCAAACCGAATTAAACTGTAATAAATTTGGTTATTTTGGTTTTTTTGTTTGATTTGGTTATTTTTTTCAACGCGAATTTTAATTTGGTTTGGTTCGATTTTAAACAAAACTGAACAAAATACCCGAATGCTCACCCCTAATTACAGTATGAGAAAAATCCCCCCACCCCACCCCACCCCACCCCACCCCACCCCACCCCACACACATATATATCTTACCATATCGTTTGATATGGCGACTTTCGTTATATCTTAATTTTAGTATGAAATAAACTACATATTTTATCGTCTCTTCCTTCGGGAAGTGAGGGATGCCCCTAAGGGCATCCCTCATGGGGGACTCTCAAATAGGAGACTCGATGATATTTCCGTAAATAAATGAAACTTTTTTGGGTGGGAAAGAGAGGTTGTGTTGGTAGGTAGCAGTGAGAGACTCTTACTTTCGGACTCCGTAGTCTCTACTTTAATAATTATAGAATGATTGAATTTGAGAAAAATGATATTAATTTAATTTGTTAATTTAAATTTGTAATATAAAATAAATTAATTAATTAATAAAAACGAAAAAAATTAAATATTTAATTTTTGATTAATATTTTGATTTATTTAATTAAATAACATTAATATTAAAATAACAAATTTTAGAAATTAAAATTTCATTAATTTTAATTTCAAATACAAAATACAATAAATTGAATACGAGAATTGAAAACACACGGAATTAAAATACAACAAAAGAAACGAAAAAACACACTTAATTTAAATCCCCGAATCGAGTGTAGATTTATTCGATTAAATCATGCTCGAGCATCTCGTGAGCACGCCTATCTCGGAGGTTGGCTTAACGCTCCATGTAGTCCTTGAATTTATCGTTGACACTGCGAGTAGCTTCTTCGGCTGGAGTGGAGGGGGAGCTTGCTTCGGTCTCCGATGCCCAACTAGTCGCATATGGACCTTCGTCTTCAACAATCATGTTATGCAAAATAATGCAAGTATTCATAATGTCGGATAAATGCTCACGAAACCAAAGGCGTGTTGGACCTTTAATGATTGCCCATCGAGATTGGAGTACTCTAAATGCTCATTCGACGTCCTTGCGTGCCGCTTCTTGCATAACCTTGAAACGAGATTGTTTCTCGTCGGTGGGCGTCGGCATCGATTTGACAAAAGTCGGCCAACATGGGTAAGCGCCGTCGGCTAAATAATAGCCCATGTTGTATTGTTTGTTGTTGGCCATGAACGTCACATGAGGAGCTTTCCCGTTGAGCACGTCGTTGAACACCGTAGACTGGTTGAGCACGCAAATATCGTTCGCCGATCTGGCGACGCCGAAGAAAGCGTGCCATATCCACAGGTCTTGGGACGCGACCTCTTTGAGCATGATAGTTGGGTGGCCTTTGTCCTGACGTGTATAAGCCCCGCGCCATGCTATCAGACAATTTTTCCACGCCTAATGCATGCAATCGATGCTACCGAGCATGCCGGATAAGCCGTACCTCTCTTCGTGAAACTCCATTAGGCGTTGAATATCTTGTTGGTTGGGTCACCTCAAATATTGAGACCCAAAAAATCCTCAACAACAGCACGGCAAAAATGTTTGAGGCATTCGATGCTCGTTGACTCGGCGACTCAGAGATACTCGTCGTATTGATCGGCGACACCTCCATTTGCAAGTTGCCGGATTGCAACTATGCATTTTTGTAGTGGCGTGAAGTCTTGACGGCCCGTAGCATCCGTATGTTGTCGGAAGTAGTCTTCACGATTCTCCAATGTCGTGACGATGCGGAGAAATAATTCTCTCCGCATACGAAACCGACATCAGAAATAATTGTCGGGAAATATTGGATTTTGGGAGAAGTAGTCGTTCTATAGACGTACGAAGGCCTCCTCTCGATCCCTCTTGATAAATGCTTTCTTCTTCTTTTTTGGACGTTGGGAGCGTGACGTGTCGAGTGATGCTAGATATTGATGATCCGCCTCCATAAAATTATTTGCGAGTTGCAAAAATTGAGCATTAATTTCATCGTCGGAATCGGAAGAAGAAGACATTTTGGAGAGAAATATGAGAGATAATATTGATAGAAGAGTGGATGAAGGTGTATGAAGAATGAAATGATGTGTGGTATTTATAGATGTAGATAATTTAAATAATTAAAAATTAAAAAATATAATTTAAATAAAAAAAATAGGGGTGGGGCGCCGAAGACTGCACCCTGCAGCGGTGGAAACGGCTTGGACGCCCGCGCCCAGAGGCCTCCTCACCCAACAATGCCCTGGCGCCCGAGGCTGCACGCCGCAGCGGGGGCCTTGCCCTTGGACCTCCTGTGTTCCTCCTGCCCGAGGTTGTTGTTTAGCCTAAAATGTGTACTCTAGGTTCTCATAAATTATACGAGGTCGATTGCATGCAGCAAGTTAACCCCGGTCGGATCTCGATGGAAAGCTTAACAGGGCGGCTCTAATCCTAAGTGTTATTAAGACAAGAAAATGGAAATCCTAAACACTCTAACAAAGATAAAGGAGAGGAACAAGAAATAAAACGAAAACAATAAACAAAATAAAAATGTGGATTCATGATTGAAGGGCTAGAATTCAGAAAACCTACAATTAATTAAATCATGCTATTGTTCGTAAATCAAGGACTTCCTAAAAGTTAATCTAACTAATCACTTATGTGTTCTCAATTAGACAACAATCAAAACTCTCGCATTAGATTACCCTAATAAGAGTTCCTCAATTACGAACAACAATTCGAAGTTAATTAACAACTTTCTAAAGTTGCTTAATTACTAACTTTTGTATTTGACAATTAAGTCGTAATTCTAACCTACATATTCGAATTACACAATTAGAACATCAATAACAACCACGAATATGATTCCTACGTTCCTGATTTGGAATCATTGTTTTATTTAACCATAAGTCTAAATTGGAATCATCTCTCGATATAAACCAATAACGATAAATCAAAACGGTGATCAAGTGTTTTAATTAAATAAGCATGATTTAAATCAATAAGCACGAATCGTAGAGCAATCAATAAAGAATTAAAAGAAATTCTAAACCTATGGAGAGGAAGAAAATCAATCTATAGAACAATAAAAATAAGAATTAAACATGCTTATAAAGATTGAGTATCAGATTGAGAGCCGAACTCGCCCTCAATCCTTCATCCCAAGCAAACTACTAATCTACCTTATAAAAGCAAGTAAAATTATTGTTTGAGAGCAATGTTTCTAGTACAAGAGTTGGCGATGGGAGGTTCTGAAAATGACGCCCAAAAAGACTTAAAAACCCGCCTGCAACTGCTAGTCAGCGGCCGTTGGGAAGCCGGCGGTCGCTGGCCTTGACCCTCTGTTGCTCCACTTCTGCAGAGCCAGTGGCCGCTGGGAAGCCAGCGGTCGCTGGCCTCTGCTTTCTGCCTTTCTCTGCAGTTGCACCCCAGCGGGCGTTGGCTCGCTTTTTCATTCCTTCGGCTCGATTTTTGTCTTTGTGCACTCTTCCATCCTTTCCGCTCAGCTCGGTTTTGCACGCACAACGACAATTGCTCCGCACTTAGCTCCAATCTCTCCTCATTCCACCATCCAACATCAAAAGCATGAAAACACACAACCGACGTAAAAACGAACTAGAAAATGAATGAAAATGACAACCCTAAAGACTAGACACGATCAAAAACATAACAATAACATACTAAACAGTTGCCCAGAGACGCCCGCGCCTCATGCGCTGCGGGTGCTCTAAGGAGGTTATGATTTTTCGAGATAAAGTTCTTCTCTAGTCATCCGATGGGGCACTCCTACCATTCTTTGGTAACTCATTCGATTAGGACATCGAATGTACTGTCGTCTAGACTTCTATCCTTTAGTTCTTTAAGAAAACAAAAAACGAGTAAGTACCTAGGAGAAAGTGATATAATGCAACTGCTAAGATTCTTTACCAATCACTAACAGATTCGAGATTCCCGGAACATACTAGAGATCCGTATTAAAGAGTTCAGGTCTATAGATACACCCAAGATTGAAGGACACGAAGACTGAATGGTATAACCTAAAGTATAATTCATCTCATACTAAATGATTTCATACTGTAGCTATATTGTAGGAATAGATCTTGAGGTCTTAAAACTGAATTGATGCACTGCAAGTTAAATGTCAGAAAAAAATGTTAAGGTTGTCTCCTAAGATCTCAAGTCAATCTTGAACTGAAGTTTAAGTTCGAAAAGACCGCACTTCAACGTCAAAGTCTAACGTGTGATGTCTTTCCAGATTTGACAAATATTTCAGAGCAAACATTGAATATCATTTTGCAAGTACAAAAAATGGAAACAAGTACAAAAGTTGTAACGATAAGAAATTCAAACGCCAACGACTTAATCTTTTCAATGGGTGTATTTTCAAGGAGTCCTAATGATGCATCAACGCTTCAACGTTTTCGAACACCAATGTAATATATGTTACTACACGCAATTAAAATCTCTTAAGCATTTTTACGCTCAAACACTTACAACTTCCAAGTTCAAAATTCTCAAGCCTTATATTTTAATATTCTTTGTACCAATTGTAAAATTTTTAAGTAATTCTTAAAGAGTCAGAACATCAACTTTGTAACATATTAGAACTAGGTTTAGAAGATTTGTCTTCAAGCTAGAAGTGATGATACTCTAAGCATATCATATTATAAATTTTCAACTAGTGTATTCCCTTCATACTCTCTTATACCATTAATTTTCTTTGAATTTTGTTCAAAAAATAAAATAAATTTTGAATAGATTTCTTTCGGTGCTATGAACCGGGTACAATACTAGTTAAATAATATTCACTAACTTAATTTTAGATCAATTATAACCAATTTTACAATTATGTTCTTAATACGAACATGATGAAATAGTATCATGTTGAAGGAAAATATATAGTTTGGGACGAAAAGTACAAATGATAATCGTTCGTCCCATTCGTACATTCTAACAAGAACTCTATGATATATGTATTATTGATACCAACAAAGTTTGTTAGTCCTATAGTACAACTTTGTGAATTTTTAGATCTTATTTTGATTTTGCATTAAGGTTATATTAGTACTTACCCCTAATAAGTGAATATATTTATTTTAAAATTAACTTGATGATTATTATTGATGTTTTGTTATTTTTAAGTGGTTATATTGTATTATTAATACAAGCTAAATTTAAGTTTAATGGTTATTATTAATATTTTGTTATTTTAATTGATTATATTGTGTTATTAACACAAAGTAGTTCATATTATTTATTTATTTATTAATTTCGGAAACAGAAATGACTTATAAGAAGACACCTGGAGAAAGTCTTTATAGAAGCGATTTGGGAAGTAGAGGTTCTTGTACATGCCGACTTTGAGAAGTGCCTTACACTTGTCCACCGTTTCCGGCAACAAAAATTCCAACAAAGACGAATACCGGAGCCTCTCCAGCATATCCGTCGTAACGGATTCCGTCATCTGCGTCGCCGTCCCAGAAACCACCACCGCCTCCACCAGATCCGGCTGCATCTCCGCCATTTTGAACGCCACCATGCCGCCGTAGCTGAACCCCACCACCGTGCACCTCTCAACTCCCAGCATCCTCAGCCCCCTCGCGAGGCAGTCCGCCTGGAACACTAGCGAGCGGTGGGGGTTGTCGGTGGCGGAGCCGCCGAAGAAGAGGAGGTCCGGCACGTAAACGGCGTAACTTTTTGTGAGGGATCCCACCGTGGGTAGCCACGTGGTGATGCCGTCACCGACGAAGCCATGAACAAGTACTACAACAGGTTTTCTGGCAAGGCTTTGTTTAGGAACCCACATGTTGATGACGGTACCCGGCTCGATTTCGACGGACTGAGGCACGACGCCAGCCATCTTCATGAGGCCATACAACACCGGCTTTACAGCTTCTACGAGGTTCACCATTTTCTAAACTTCTCAAATGTGTGTAAGAGAGAAGGAGAGAGTTTTTCTTGTGAACTAATGTTCGAACAAAACGTTTCAGGACCAGAAGCAATTATATATATATTTAATGTGATAAAAAAAATTAGGTAAGAAATAGTAATTTATGTTCGCTCAAGTTGTATTCGAGACACAATAAAACATGTGGAAATGAAAGAACACAATAAATAGTAAAAATATTACTAATTCAATCAAGGCATCGAACCTAAAAATTAATTTGTGATTTTGTTTTGGATCTAGAAATAATTAAAAAATTAAACTAAGACTTCGCTTCGAATTCGAATGAAGAAATAATAATACAAGTGTTGCCAAATATCTCAATTCATCAAATTACAAACAAGTGGCTTGTTTGGATGAATGACTGAAAGTACTTTAAGGAATAAATAATATTGAGACGAAAGAATCCCTTACTCTTCAAATATTCAATATTTTAAAAAAAAATCAATGATTTTTCATAGTCAAGAATAAAATAATTGAGAGAAAGATATTATAATGATAAAAAAAACAAACGTCAAAACAAGACAGAAATAGACCAATTCCTTTTCACAAAATCAAAATCTTCAATTGATACACACAATAAATAAGCCAATTCCGTAGCTTTTTGTTCAATTTTTGGTGGAGTGAAATTATTATCAGTAGGATTCAACGGAGCATCCCTGTCTAAGTACTCATCATTTGCTTTTGAAAAGTTTTCATTTATTTATAGACATATCTTGACATCTCTCCATGCAAACACCCGACTAGAGAGTTAGTGAGTGATAGAATCATTTAAAATTTTGTAGAAATTGCAACAAAATAATTGATAACTTTGTGGACTGATTTTTTTGGAAATAAACATATATTAATTAGATAATAATATCACATATAAAAGTTATTACGTGCATAATATATGTATATCATAAACTTTTTTTAAAATAATTATAACTTTTCATATTAAACTTATTTATTATATATTATATATTAAATTAATTTTTTTATTAATATCTTTAATTTAAAGTTCATATGGCATACATTTATACAAACGAATTGAAGGATTTTAAAAATGTTAAAAAGATAAAAAAAAAAAAAAAGAGAGAGAATAATTAGTTTTCATAACTACATGGAAAAAATTTAAAATTTATTTAAAATAATTTAATTTAATTTAATTTTATGTTATAAAGTATCGATTTGAAATTAAATTTTAATTAAAATCTCCATCTTACTATATATATATTGTGACATCTTAAGTGCATGTCAGAATTAAATTTGATAATGGATGTACTCTTTGCTACTAGCTATACTCGCATAAAATTAAACCTGCGCCGGGATATTGATTTTTTTAAAGATTAATGAAAATAATATTTTATAATGATGCATATTTTTATAAATTTTAATCGCTTATATTCGTCAATAATATATCTATTTCCTAGACACTTATTATCAAACTATTCTAAAAATATGTTGTGGTGACAAAATATACTTAATTTATTAGATATTTTTCATAAAGTATAACTTATAAATAATTTTATTTTAGTTTTTAATATTTTGTTTTGCAATAACAAACATTATAACTTCTAATTTCTTTGAAGTAAATCATAGTTATTATTGTTTACATTTTTATCATTTATTAATTAGTTGAGTTTGAATATGTTTCTTTCATTATGGATTCCCTATATCATAAAAATAGTCGAATTTTTACAAATACTAATATGTTTCATAGTTGAGCTATAAGTGAAAAGTAATTATATAAAGTAATTATATGTTACATGATATATTAGAATTTTTTTTGAACTCTCAAAATAAAGAAAAGGTTAATGTCACTTTGTAAAATATTTATAAAATTTTCTATTTGAGCTGCTAAAAGTGTGCAACATAATTCTCATAAATAAAGTGAGTCGAACTTGAAGGTCTTAAAAAGTAATTTTCAAAATTATTAATTACTAAATTAAATATATAATTATTATGTACTTTTATAAATTATTAATTATATATACACATAATATGATGCCTCATTTTGTCGGGGCATGAAGTGACCACCTCATTGACCTCAAGGTTGCTCCTACTAGTCATACTCTCTTTTGTGGTAGTGTAATAACTTAAATACTGAGCGACGTGTCAATGCCAGAGAAGGCGGGTTAGAGGACGGATAATGATCGGTGATAGACGTATACATATGAACGTACTTATTCATATAGCACATGTGCTGTGTATAGTAAAGATGATTAATTATGTAGACTTGTTTATAATAAATTTGAAATTGTAAATTAATAAAAAATAAATAAATTTACAATATATTTATATCATAAATATTAAATCCTCATATTAACTACTTGAATATATTTGAATTTAATTTATATACTCATATTCGTTTTAGAGTAAAGTAAAAATGATTTTAATACTCATTATTATTAGATGTGTTCAAAAAATAAATAAATTTACAATATATTTATATCATAAATATTAAATCCTCATATTAACTACTTGGTTTGGGGCAGGACTTCTTAAATGTTTAGTTGTCTTAACAGCTCTTTCTTGTTTTGAGAAATCGATTCTGGGTGGAGGGCTGGATTAGCTCGGTTTTGGAGGGCTCGGAGGACAGCTCATTGGCCTCAGATAAGCCCTCTTTTCTTCCTATTGTTCTGGAGCTATGTTCTTTGTTTACAGTGTTTTTACACCTTCATTAAAATTGGTTCTAGGTACCTGTTTTAATTTTCAGATTCTAAGTGGACAAGTTTTGATTTCTGTTTTGTGTCTTAGGTTTCATTTGAGCGTGTGTACTTCTCTGATTAGGTTATCAAGTGTGTTTCTTAATAGCATGCTAGGTTTTGAAATTGTTTGAGTGTTCTGCCTTAGACTTGAATGGAAAAGAATGAAGATTAAAGTTCAAAGTTGAGTCTTGCATACCTCAATACAGACTTGGTTTTCCTAGCTTGAACTTGAGCATAACTGGTTGCATCTACTTGGTAGGGAAGCTTCTCCTTCTTTGGTCCTTTCTAAGATTTTCTCTCTAAGCTTTTTCTTTTCTAAGTGTTGTTTGTTGCTGAAAACTTTCTTAGACTTTAAGTGTGGTTGGTATTTATAGTGTGTTTGGTTCTACTTTGAATCCTTCCATATCTTTACATATCTTTCCATATCTTTACATATCTTTACATATTTTGCAAGGATGCACAAGGAGTGGAAAGAATGCAGTGTTTCTGTCTTTTCTTTGCAGGGAGCTATAGCATGTGCATCAGTAGGTAGCTTCAGTGTGCTTCCAGATGGGTTTGTCATAGCACTATTCGTTATATCTTTAGCACTATTTACTATATCTTTATTTCTAACATTATCTGCAACCTTCTGACTTATGTTGCAGGTTCCTTGTGAAGGGATATGGAAGTGGCAGCTCCTGCCATCTTTCCCTAAATTCAGCAGCCACCCTACTTTAGATCTAGATTTTGATTTCTTTGATTGTAGACTTTATTTGTTTTACCTTGTGGGTTTTAATGTATTAATGTAATATCCCAACTCTATTTCCTTTATGAAAAGTACTCCTCCTTCTGTAGACTTATCATCCTGATTAGCCTTTTTATACTCTTATTTATCTACTTATTTTACTCTTATGTATCTGTAGACTTCTGCAGCCGTGCGTAGATGTAATTTAGGTTTCTATTTTATGTGCACATCTTTGCTTAATTAACACATCTTCATATACACTCATATATATGAGTATTCATTTCTACAATGCCCTATCTTATAATAAAATATTATAAGTACTTAGAGATTTTAAGATAGTAACAATGAAATCTCATCTATGATAATCTCAAAGATAGGGTTGCTTTAATACTACTTGATAAAAATCAAACTTTATCCTAACTCTCATTTAGATTTAAACTGTAACTAGTTCAATATAAATATTGTAGAATAATCCTTTCTAATTTGCCAATTGATTTACTATTAATATATGAAAATCAATTACTCACAAATATACGATGCGAGAATACTACTACGAAGAAGCGGGGCATTACATTTTGAGTGTAATCGAGTGTAAACAAATCAAATATTCGAAGCGAATATAACAATATTTGATTCAATTTGTGAAATTATTCGAAGCGAATATAACAATATTCAATAAAATAATCTTTACATTTAAATAGTTATATGTAAATATATGTTTATATATTTATATAAATATTAATCAAAAATATTATTCGTCTTCGAATTCGAATCACCAAATTTCGAATCAAATACCGAATCGAATCAAAATTATTTGATTCGTTTACAACCCTATTTGCTAAAATAACAAAATATAAGTTTTTATATCTTTAATTAATATGTCAAATAATTAAGAATGTTAATTTTTTGGATTAAAATAAAAGAAAAATACATGTAAACTATAATCAAATACATTTAAAATATTTACCCATTAATAGATAATTTAATAAGTGAGTTATAATGAGGCTCAGTTTCATTATCTAATAATGATATATAGCGAAATATTATCAATTTGATTGAATTCTCAAATAAGTATCGAAATATAGTCATTAAATTTTTTTTATATTAATGAAAACGATATTTAAATATGAAATAGTATGTAATCGAATATAAGATATATACATAAATAAGAAGGTTATATACTATTTGATTGAATTATCAATTTTTATTATTTATATTGAAAAATATGTATGGATTGTTAGAATAATAAAAATATCACTACAAAAAATGCATTATATAGCAACGGAATAGTGACGGAAAAATTTTCCGTTTCTAAATTTTAACGGATCGACAATGGAATTGTTACGGAATTTTTGTAAAATTTTAGTAACGGAATTATCCGTTATTAAAAATTTAGTAACAGAATTTTCTGTTACAGTTCCGTTACTAAAATAGAAGAAACCATTCTAGAAACGAAAATTCCATTACAATTTCGTTGTTATATATAGTAACGGAATACATTCCGTTGTTAAATTTTCTAGCAATCATCGATATTACTACGGATAAATCCGTTACAAATCCGTTACTAAAACGTTTAGTAACGGAATTTCTTGTTTTAGTAACGGAAAAATTCCGTTGCTAAAATAATTTTTTTTTGTAGTGTATGTTATGATAGTCATATGTGATAAATTATAAAACAAATTCAAATAATGTGAAATCTAGACATTTTCATACAATTTATAATTTTTTATTAGATTTGAAAAAGTTATATATAATTTATATAAATTATTATTAAATCAGTTTTAAAAATATACAAATCAAACTAATATATCACTATATATATTATATTTATAAAAATTATACTTAAATATGGAGTAATATATAATAAAATATATGATATGCAGAGAAATAAAAATATAACATAAATATCATATGCCTACATGAAAATAAAAATATATAATATTACATGTGATTAATATGATTTTTTTAACTTCAAATTTATGAAAATTTAGATAAATATTGGAGTAATTTGGGATATCAAATTTAAAATTCTATCAATCTATCGCTAATTAGTAATTATTCCGTTATTATTTAATTTACTTTCTCTCGAAATATTCACTAAATTAGTCTAGTTAACTTTTTTTATTGCAATTAGATTACAATCAGATATTTTGGCTAAGGATTTCTAATATGTCTTCTTTAAATTTATTCATAATTATCTCATCTTCGATCGAATTAAAATCAGTTGAATAATAAATCAGTCATCAATTAATAAATTTATTATGCAATGTAGTATTCCATTTGCATTATTTTTAATGTTTTAATAATGCATTTGAGATAGATTTTGAGTATAAAAATAGATTATATTATCATGTAATCTACATTTCTATTTTCCCCAAACGTATCATCGTGAGGTTGGCAACATATATAATTTATTATGATTTTATTAATATTATATTAATTTAAAAGTTAATATTACACATTATCTTTATATTTAAATTATGGAATGGTTCTTAAATATGTGCACTAATTAATTAGCATTATAATTATATATCTACACTTGCTCATTAATATAATACTAGTATTTTGAAAATAGAAAATTATAAAAATTTAGAAAAATAGAAACAATTAAATTTGGAGAGTTTACAGAGATGAAGCTGATAGTTTTTCCAAAATTTGTATTATACTTTAGATTTATTTATGATTGAAGCAAAAAATCACCAATAAATTGGACATGTACGCAGTGGTATTTGGAAGAGTGGTAGGTGAAAAAGAGTTTGATCAGTTCGAAGAAAGAGAATGTGTGAGTGAAGATGAAGATGGATAAAATATATGTGGTGAATGAGAGCTAAAGTAGTTGGAAGAGAAGTAATAGAAGGCAGGGCCGGCTGGATCATGAGGCCAAAGAAGCGGCCGCCTCAGGCCCCCGGTAAACGAAGGCCCCAAAAAATCGGGACCTCCTATATACATATATACGTATTTGTAATTAATATTTTTAAAATTCTTCTAAATATCATTTTGGCCTAGTGGGATTCTTTCATAGAGAAGTTATATATATACTTCTTTTCCTAATTAGGAGATCGATTCTCCTTGGGCCTTTTTTTTTATATTTTTTACATTAGTTTAATTCTTAAAATCTTTTCGGATGTCACGCTAATAGGTCTTTCTAAAATTTAGAACTCATAAGGGCCCCCAACACTCTATAGTAATGCTATTATTTAATATGGAAAAGTTGGTTTGTATTTAAGCTAATAAATTATATTAATAAGTTAAGTTGTTAACCACAATCTTCTATTAAGGGTTAATCATCTAAAGTTTAGGACTAATAATATGTGGTAAATGCTAAAATACTCATTTTGATAAGTAAAAAATAAAAAAATACTCATTTTGATAAGTAAAAAATAAAAAATACCCACTTAAAAATAAAAGATAAAAAATACCCACTTTTTACAATAGCATGATGAAATTGATCATGTGTTCATGTTATTCAAATTTAAAATAACTTGAATAACATGATCACATGATGAAATTCATCATGTTATTGTAAAAATAACATGATCACATGATGAAATTCATCATGTTATTGTAAAAAGTGGGTATTTTTTATTTTTTATTTTTAAGTGGGTATTTTTTATTTTTATTTTATAAAAGTGGGTAATTTTACCTATTACCCCTAATAATCTTGTCAGTCAACTTTGTTTTGTTTCCTCAAAATCTTAATCTTGTTTTCTATTAGTCTTTATTAGTATATATGAGATTTGGTGTATTATATTTATAAAGATATCCAATAGAAAATATGAAAGTTGTTTTTGGTTTTTTATTTGATATAAATATTTTGAGAACTTTTAGATGATAATGATTTCAGTTCATCATAATTAGAAATTTTGAGGATCAATTAGATGTTTATTGACTTGATTTGTTTTAAGAGCTATAAAATTGTTAAGAGAAATATTGGATATAAAAATGAATACACCACTTGATGTATTAAATTATATAAAAAATTAGATTAATTACTTAATTATTTCGTTGCATATAGAATATTAAATTAACTTTACCTATAATAGTTGATTCTGTAGAAAGAATTTTTTCAAAATTAAAATTAATAAAATTATATTTTGCATCAACTAGGTCGCAATAAATATTGAATGGATAAGTATTATATATTGAAAGTAATTTGTTAGATAATTTTGACTACAAAAATTTATAAAGTACATTTGCAGTCGAAAAGTAAGAAAAATAAAATAATATTAAGAAAAAAGTTTTATATATAATGTATTTTTAGATAATATTTTTTTAATATTTCGCCTCAGGCCTCCCATTTTCTTTATCCGGCCCTGATAGAAGGAGATGGGGATAGACACGGAAATGAATTTGGAGAAGTTGCAATTTTCTGCTATCCTATTTTAATAACAATTCTTACAATATTATTATATATGTAACGATCAGATGTTCCAGACGTGAAACACCTCCTTCAAGATAATCATATCTTGAGTACCATATCAAATCCGACCACTTCGGATGAGATCTGGTTCCTCATATTAAGCTTCTTCCTCTCAACGGCCTTGTAGACCAGAAAATTGTTCATGTTGACATACTGGTGGTTGTGCCGGTGTCAATGAACCAATCATTGATTTTTCATGTGGTTGATCTCTTCGGTGACCATGCTGAATTCTTTCTCAGCGATGTTGGTGACATGCTTCTTCTTATTGTTACCTTTCAACTCATGACACTCCTTCGACATGTGGCTCAATATTCTGTCACCATTGAAATAATTTCTCTTAGTTCGAGCCAACTTTTGCTTCCCCTTGCCCTTGTTATTGGTGTTTGGATGAACACACTTTTTAGAGGGACCATCTCTCTTCAATTATTGGAGTACAATAGATTGACATTTTCTCCTATCGGTCCTTTCACATTCGGATATTTCTTTCGCATGTCCGACTTGATGTGCAGCTTGACGATCAGATCCTCAAGAGTCATCTCATTTAGCTTGTACTTAAGGTAATTCTTGAAGTCCTTCCAATTTGGTGGCAGCTTCTCGATCACGGTTACTAACATGAATGCATCTGGCAACACAATTTTCTCGGCTAGGAAATGTTGTACAATAAGTTGAAACTCTTGCACCTTCTCCATGTTTGACATCCTACATAGAATAAGTAAGGAATGTCAATACAGTATGTATGAGCTTGAATGGATTCTATAACAACATAGTTACCAATTTTGGTAAAGTAAGGACGAACACCAAGTTTACTAGTGGATCCATTGTGTCGCTGTAGCGTAACGGATTCCCACCTCGTGGGCCCGCAACACTACACCATTATTGATATAGAGTCGACTATTTTGTAGTCTAAATGCTTATCTACAACAAAATATTTGGTACCCGCATCATCATTACGTTACTTCTCTTTAAGTGCTTCTCACATATCTTTTGATGCTTTCACAACATAATATATACAATGTATAAACTATCATCTAAAGTATTGTCACGACTGCACTCTACTAAGGATAGTAGAATCCAGGAAAACCGTGACTAAGGGAGGGATTTAAGAAACGAGAATAGAATGGGAAAATGAAAGCAAGATGAATTGAAAAACATTCACATAACTTAGGTTAGTAATTCATTGTAAGTAATCGACATGAGAATAACTTGAGTCATAAGCTCATACATAACCACAAATATTAAAGAAGACTGAAGTCTTGAGTCTATTACATAGAAATCTTAACTAGCAGCGGAAAACTATTCGGATCGATGAAAGTTCTACATGTATGAGGGATTGTAGAACCCCCAAGAGTCAACTGCTAAGAGACCGACACAAGCATGACGTAGCACCCTCTCCTTCATCGTTCCTTAACCTGAACATTTAGAAAAACATGCATGGCTGAGTACCAAAGTACTCAATAGACACGTGTCGAAATCACACTCATACAATTATAACTGTCAAGCCATCATAAGTGAAACATAGGGCACCTATATTCACTAAAATCATTTCTCGTGAAAATTCTACGTTCGACTGCAGTCTAAGTTCTTTTGTAATCAGCCTATCTGAAGTTCTATGTGCCGGGGAGGTGGCCACCTCACACGGACACTGGACCGGCCAACCTGCTAAGATGACTCACGGTCCGTTGTGTACACAAGTCCGAGTAAGATATCTAATCTACTGGGACCCAAATTCGATTATAAATAAACAAATAGACATCATACATAAATTGAAACATTTATGGCAAGACAGTAGTTGAAAACAACTAATTTCATTCTAAAGTCATGCACACATATTTTATAGAGTAAGGAAACCTACTTGGATAGTCTCGATTGGTGTTGGCTTCGTTCTTGAAGTGCGGATCCGACCTCTCGTCGAAACCTTTAAATAAGTCTCAAGTGAGCTACAATTTCTGAATGCATCTAATTATTCTCTAAGTGTAAGGAAATATTATCCTTTACTATTTCGAGAATTATTCTTGGGTCTTTACTCGACTTTTATTCGAGTATTGAATTTATTGCCTAGAGACGTTGATTTTCTCAATCAATTATATTTCTTAGATTATAATTTCATTTATTACACCCAAGTAATAATTATTGAGTAATAATAAATAAATGAATTTCTAATTGAACATTTTAAATTCCTAAGTCAAAATATTTCTAAAATTTCTTTTAGGTTGGTACAAACTAAATTATCATATCTAAAATATGATTTATATTTTAAATCAATTATTAAGATAAATTTTAAATCTTTAAGATTTCATGAGAAGAAACACGAAAGAGAAGAAGTAGAATTTGAAAATCTGCCCCTTATTTTCGATATCTGTCTCTTTCTGTTTCGCATCATTATACTTTTACATTTGTGTTGAAAAGTTTTATATGAAAAACCTTGCTATGTGAATACAAAATTTCAGCTAAATCTAAGTTTGTTTGATATTTTCAAAAAATACATGAAGTAGCCCCTCATATGTGAAAAACCTGAAATATTGCATATGTTCTTGTTTTTCGATAACTTATGCAGCCTGGTTTGACACGTTTTACTTATCCATTAATGATGGAAATTTATATATGGAAACCTTATTAAGTTACTATTTAATTTTCAACCATTTATATAATTTTTGTGAGTTTTTGAAAAATATTTGAAGTTGATTGTTTTGAAGTAAAAAACCTTTGCAAGTGGTGACATTTTGTCTCCTCAGTTCATGTGGTTTTAGAAAGTGTAATTTATATTTAAATTTTTTTGAGAATATTAGGATATATAGAGAGTAATCAAACCAAGGTTTAAGGAAAAATAAGTTATTTTGATACTTTTAATTAATCCCCTAAAAACGTTGCATGGATCTGAAATTTTGTCACACATGACTGAACTATTTGTATCCGTTCATGGCGTTTTAATAATCGGCTTTTGTTTAAATTTTTACAGAACCTCCTTACTATATATGAATCATATTTGTATGTTTTCAACACTTTTAAACAAGTATAAATATTTTAAAAGTATTTTACAAAATGTCATCCTGTAAGATGATTGTTTTAGGTAGACCTTAGTAAACCTTACATATAACTTATGTCTCACTTAATATTTTTGACTCTAGTTTTTTTTTTAATAAAAGTAGACTTCAATAGATTTCTATATTGATAAATTTTTATCTCTAATAATATGTGAGTCGATAGGTATGATATGTCAAAGTCTACTGATTTAATGAACAATCTCCATTAAACTTGTTAATGAAATTATTATACTATCTTTACCTTAAATTATGTTATATGGTTTTAGCAACATATTATGAGATTTTATGTATTTGTGATATATGTGATATAAATTTCTTGTCTAATGATTAGCTATAATTTCATTTTATGAGAAGTTTTTGTGGAAATTGTTAAGTGTTATACCTTAAACCATTTTAAATTGAATTATAAATTCATATTTACTTATATTATTATTTTTGATAAATTGTGTAAAATTAGAGAGTATGTTTTTATTTATTTTATGAATGATCTTAAATTTGATGATGTGTTTACATGAATTGTATGACCATGAGCATCATGCATATCACGAACATTCTTTTCAAAATTAATGAAAATATAGTTATATAATTAATTACGTGATTCATAAATGTCTGTAATATATATATATATATATATATATATATTATATATAAACACGAGAAATTTTCTTAGCATTTGGTTTCTGTAAAAAAAAATCGGGAGTAGGAATAATTAAATTGGAAAGAGCCATTACTCGAAGTTGACAGATGATATGATCATGTAAAGTACTCGCGTAATCAAGATCAATATTACTCCTATCGTTACGATTCGAATTGACTAATAATGAATTAAAATTTCTTACGTAGTTGTCAAAAAAGTCTTGTAAATGAAGATTATCGGGTAATTAATAGGTCGATGTTAGAATGGTTAGACATTAAGTTCACAAAGAATTAGAAGTGCTTAAGGTTGGAGAAGGGGTTAGCGACTATCAATTTGTACTTAACTATAAGATTCATCTTGTAGGGTCTTCCGAGGAATATCAGCTATCCTCTACAACGGAATATGAGCTCCATACATCGGTGACATGTGTGAGTTTATTTACATTTGGATATTTTGAGTTATAAGATCGAGCTGCATTTTCTGAAAACGTGAATTTACTTGCCAATGTTTTTATTGTGCTCATGTGTATCATATGTGTGATGGATCGGTATTACCGTACCTGCTGATTAGCGCTGCCAATGATGTAAATTAACAATTGTGACGGAAAGTCCGGATCAGGTGAACTTGGCCAGGTTCCCCGATATTGGCGAAAGGGGACTATTCTTGGAAGATTTCGATTTTCCCCGTCTAGTTGTAATGAGGAGCACTGTGAATGAGCAAAGAATGATGACGAATTCGATATGATGGTAAAATGTATGTTTTAATGTGTATGGTGGACTTTCGTTTTAAAACGCCTTGCATCATGTAGTTGGACATGTAATATTCTTTAAATGGAGATTTATGTTGTTCTTCATTGAAAAAGTCGGGCAACGACTCACACTAAGTACACTAGTACTCAGCTTAAAATATTTTTCAAATGTTTTAACAGGTTTTAGAAGGATGGTGATGGGCTGGCGACGAGGTGGACCTTATCGAGAGTCTTATTCATACATGTCGATTACCTTGGTGAGATTGTTGTCATATTGTTATTTATTCCGCTGCTAGTCGGTTTCATCTTGTTGATGACCCTCATTATCCAAATTCATAACCTCATCATGTTTATCGTCAATACGTTACTTTCAACTTTTCACCTCATTTACATAAATGTATATTGTTCAATGTCCCCATACATTGGACTCATGTCGTATCCAATGTGTCCAAACTCCCGGAGTTTTCATTTCTTCTTTAACCATTACATCATTATTGTCGTATTAAAATATTTCCCAATATATTTCATTGAATCCCTATTCCACGTAGCCCCCTTCCTGCGGGTTGCTAAAAATTATGATGCTTTTACAGCGCACATACATCCAAAGCCCACCACCGTTTGGGCTTTATTTAAGTGAGCTCCGAATAGACCCTGAGTTAATTGGTCCAAAAAATTTAAACTGGTGGGCCAAGCATAAACGCATGCACAAGCCCATTTGCCAATAGGGCTGCTAATCGGTTCAATTTTCGGGGTATTCGAAAATAGAATTTTGGGTACCCAAACTGAGATTTTTTAAAATTTTGAAAATTGATTACAAAATTGATTGTGTAATTGGGTACCCGAAAAACCAATTCGGTTCCACGATTCGGTTCCGATTACTGCTGGTTGGGACAAAAAAGAAGTCTTTATTTCATTACCGATGGGCTGAGGCAGAGGCGTCGCGACTTGCACAGGCATGCCGGTAGGCAATGTGGTGCAAGGACGTGGGGGGGTTCGTGGGCGTGGGCGATCGGGGTGGGAGAAATTAAGTGTCCAATTTATCAAGAAAATTGATTGTTTCTTCCTATTGGATCTCAACTCAATAGTCTGTAGCAAGCCAAAAAACCAACATAGTTGTTGTCGTCGGTCGATTTGTATAATTAAAGCTTTATGAGAATGGAGCTATGCATATTATCTCTCAAACCTCCACCCCTTGTATTTGAATCTGAATAGTTCTATGTGCTACATCAGCAATTTCATTGTTAATTGTCGTCGGCCGAATATTCCTCTGAGCAATGTCAGGGGATGAGGCGAGATGTACTCATTTCTCCATTCCTCGCCTCCAGGGCTTTTTCCTTACACTCTGTGGTGGCGAAGGCTGACGAGAAACCGACTTCAGAAGGCAAAACAGGATCCCACAGGAACCGACAATGAGCTTGTTGATTGAGGTGGTTGTCGATCCGGTGGAGGAGATGATAGCTTCAAGATATACTCCCTCTTTCCCACCTTAAATGTCTCACTTTATATTCAGTTGATTCTATTATAATAATAAAATGAGATATTTAAGGTAGGACGGAGGTAGTATGATGCTACGGTTATTGGGGATCCTTTGGCACTAGGAAATGATGGGTAGAAGGTGTGGGAGAAAACGATGGATGCAATGGTTGTGTATTTGGGGGATCCAGAGCATGTTCCGGTTTGCGATGATCAAGAGCGGGGTGTGGTGGCTAGCTGGGACCTGGAGGCTGGGGGTGTGGCTATGCTGTGGAAGTTCAGCCGATGGGGGGAGTTTGGTAATAAGGTTAGATAGGTTAGGAGAGGTGTGAAATTAAAAAATAAAAATTGTATGTGAAATATTACAGGTTCTTTTGGATTTACCCAGAACCGATCGAGTAGAACCGATATTTTTCAAATTTTAAAGAAAATGATAACCAATTCCATTACCAAAACCGTATAATTTGGTTCTCGGTTTCAAAAGAACCGAAGTTCCGGTTGGAACCATGAACCAAGAACCATTTGTTTACCCCTATTTGTCGAGATACATGATACAAGACCCGCACACTTATTAAATTGAACCAACTAACCAAATCATAATGTTAAACCTAAAATGTGTACTCTAGGTTCTCGCAAATATACGAGGTCAATTTTACTTGATAAGTTAACCCCGATCAAATCTCGATGGAAAGCTTAGCAGGACAATTCTAATCCTAAGTGTTATTAAAACAATATACGGGAAATCCTAAACACTCTAATCAAAAGTATAAGAAACAACAAAATAAAATAAATAAATAAATAAGAAGAATACAACGGTGAGATTCCAGATTTAAGGGCCTAGAGTTATGAAAGTCTAAAATCAATCAAATCATGCTCATAAACTCATGCTATTGTTCGTTCATTAAAGTCTTCTTAATAGTTAATCTAATTAATCACTTACATATTCTTAATTAGATAGTAATCATGACTCATGTATTAGATTACCCTAAAAGAATTACTTAATTAAGAATAATAATTCGCAATTAATAAATGATTTCCTAGATTTGCTTAGTCATCTAACTCACGTATTTGATAACTAAGTGGTAATTCTAACTTATGTATTCGAATTACACAATAGGAAAATCATAGATAAACAACGAATTAAATTCCTATATTTTCGATTTGGAATTATTAATGATTTAACCCTAGTTCTCTATTGGAATCATCTCTAGATCTCAACCAATAAAGAATAAATTAAAACGGTGGCCAATCGCTTCAATTAATCAAGCACTAGTTAAATCATGGGGCATGAATTAAGAACAATAAATGATTAATGAAGAAATTCTAAAACCCTAGGTAGAGTAAGACAATCAATCCATAGACCCGAAACGAGTATACTGAGTGTATGGGAGGGGGGGGGGGGGGGGGTGATACACCAGTTTTGAATTTTTCAGATTAAAAGCTTTTTAGTGAGCCTCTTGAATCTGAAGGGAGGTAGCTTCAGTTAGAGTGAATTACTTTAGATAGCAATCATTCAGTCTACACTCAGTGTTAGACTGATGGACTAATATCTTAAGTATATGTGCGGAAGTGGTGGTTTAAAAGCTTACTCGTTTATCAGAAAACTTAATGCTTTAAGTTCACTTTTGTTTTAATCAGTATTCAGTTTATGCAATATTGCGTTAGAGAATAAAATACTGAAATGTAAATAGCGAAGACACAAGATATGGTTTGTGTGGTTTGAAGATAAAAAATCCTACATCCACGCGTCTCGATGTGAGTCGAGGGTTTCCAAATAATTGGAGAGTTGTCTTACGTGATCAACCTTGAAGGTTAGATGGACAACAATGTCTGATCACTTCTAGCTATGAACTTAATCTAGGCTAGAGCTATTTCTTCGATTACAAAGTATATCGCTTCTAAGAACACACAGTAGATGTAAACTGAAAACTTGAAGTGTTCTTGAATTTGAGAGCTTGAGAACTATGGAAGTTGGGTGCGTGAGAGCGATAGAGAGTTCAAAAGCTTGGGTAACTGATGCTTGAAGCATTTGAAGCATCGGGGTATATATAGAGCTCTCTAGAAATATATCCGTTGTGAGAGAAACCTTCATTTGAATTCTTCGCGTTCAAGTCGTCGTCCTTTTTACCATTTTTGGTGTCTGCAACAAGATCCTGGTTCACCTACTGAGATCTTTTCTATAAGTGGTAAAGCCTATCGTGTAGCGGGTAACTCAGTGGCTTGGCAAAATTTCAGTTGATAACTTCAGTTATTGACTTCAGTGGACTAGCTTGGTTCAACTAACTTTAACTTCAAAACTTCAAGCCATATCTTTAGTGGCATGGTCCTTCAGTTTTGGCATACAAACTGAGTTCACGAGAACTTCAGTGTCTTGTCTTGATCTTCAGTCTTGAGTCCTTCAGATTTATACCTGTAAACTGAACTCCTTAACAAATGAGTTCTAAAAACAAGACTGGAGACAAGATTTCAGATTTGGACTTAATACATCTTTCATGGGAGGTTTTAGAATCTGAATCAAAACCTTTTAAAATATTTCCCAACATAAATAATAAGAATTAAAACATGTTTTATAGATAAAAACTAGGATTGAGCGTCAGAATTCCCCTCAATCCTTTGTCCCGAAACGAAATTATATAGGAATCAACTAATAATAATGTATCTAGGGTTTGGAATAGAGAAAATATAAATTGTCGATCAAAAATATGCCCAAAAATGGTCTTAAAATATCTTAATTCGTGTCCAAAAATCGCACCCAGCGGCCGCTAGGGTCGAGTTTATGTCCAAGCCGCTGCACAGGCCCAGC